>JBCEWB010905000.1:0-15650 GCA_039654565.1 Peronia peronii
AATAAAGAAAGGGGAAAAAAATCTACTACAAATTTTGGTCTAAATCTTGACTGAAAGGAAGGATGATGTTTTTTTTTTTTTTTTAACATTGCCTGAAGAAGGGTTGTAAAAGTGTTAAGTTTTAGTGACGTTGGCCTTGGACGTAGATGTCTGATTTTGGCGCTTGGCTGTTTTATCATGCGGCCAATGATACAGTCATTTTTAATAACATGATTGGACTTGAAGCACATTGTATATTCCCTCCATTCACGCAGGTGTAGCTGCTGTGATAGGCCAAACAAATTTAAAGTGATAACATCATAAATCTTGAACAAAACAGATGACACAACAAGACAAAATGTCTTACATCCAGGGCAAATGAGTCGGAAGTCACGCCTGGTGATTTTGAATTACAGTTGTTTTTTTACTATTTTGTGACTGTGATACCAAAATTTTTTGTTTTTTGCAGGTTAAATTGTCATTTTGTGAAAACAAAAAAAAATTTAGTATCTTCGTCGGTAAGTGGTTGAAAATGGGTGTGGATCTTTATCGCCCGGCACGACTTCCGACTCATTTGCCCTGGTCGCAAGACAAATAGCCATAAATAGAATTAGAAAGTTATTCATGGAATAGAGTGAGGGTACTATAGATTATCATAAAAGGAACAGCAACAGTGGAAAAAAAAATATCAAAGAAAAGCAAAAAACCAGAGCTAGTGGTACTGACTAATAGTAAGAAATCTTTCATAATCATCTTTTCCAGTCCAGCCCGGGGGGGAGGGGGGGGGGCACAGGGGAGGTAATCGATGGTTAGCATGTTTGTAGTGGATGTTATTCTAGGAGTTACTTCCCTTTGGGTATCTCATGCATTCTCAGCTTGAAGACTTTCGTCTCTCTAAGAAGACATCAAGATTTCTTCATGCGTGCTCTGTAGATATGTTGTTTGTGTGTGTATCTGTGCAGTAGAGGGTGTGTGTTGTGGTGGGCAGGTGTTGCTAAGGGAAATAGCGAGTGTGAAATGTGACAAGAGGAGACCTCAACTATGATCAGGGTCGCAGTGATCATTATCAGAGGATTCATGGCCAGGGGGCAGTAAGTGGGGTGGGAGTGTAGAGATGAGGTAGTATTTTGAGGGGGGAGGGGGAAGAGAAAGAGAAGGAGAAGAAAAGGCCCTGCAGAGCATTTTCAGATCTCAAAGTTATACATCATTTGCTCTGTGCATCAGTGATGATTTTTTTCAAATGCACACATCCTTTTCTTTTCTTTTTTTCTTTTCTTTTTTTTTTATTTCTATTTTTTTTGCTTTCTCCTGCATTTAATTCTTCTATTTTTCCCTTTATCGTTTTTTTTTGACTTCTTGCATATCAAATGATATTATTTATGAAAATGCGGCTTGTTATGTTGAATGTATTTGATTCGACAACTTCTGTAATTAATGTTATTTGTTGAATAATGATCTATGAATGAATGTATTATGTGCATGCAATGTTGCCGTACTTTTTACCTGCATCATTTTTTGCTGTTTTGAAAACTTTGAATAGGAAGGATAGACTCATTTTTGTCACATGACATCCACTGCATTGGTGATTTCCAAATGATGCAAACCGTTCTTGGAATTAAATGCTGGATCAAAGCTATTAGAGGCATGTAGTAAAAGACTCAAAATATTTGGCTATGGGCTTTGGTATGAACTCAGATTGGCCAAAAATTGACTTAGGCATTGTCATGTGAATGTGATATTGTGGTCATTGGAGACAATGGGAGATGGTTGTGCTCAGCCCTATTACTTCTCTTTACCAGACACAATAGGGACTGGGCAAATCGTGTAAAGAGGAAAAAAAAAAAATCACTTCTGCGTTTTTTACTTGAGACATACACCATGAAAAATTCCCAAAAAATTATGATGTAAAGAGAATGTTTTCTTCTTATTGTTATAATTTTATCAAATTTTTTGGGCGATCACTCTTTCGAATGACATGGTGTAAAGGTATTTTTTCCTCTTTACAATGTTTGCTACAGACCTGTTTGGCTGGGAAAGGGAAGTAATTCGGCTGGTCAAAATGATCTCCCCTTACACGAGTCCTGCTATTGGAAGGGGCAGCTAATCTGCGAAACGATCTCCCATTAGTTTTGAGATTATGTGATGAAATCTGAGATGTGTCTATCTTTACATTGTATAATGAGAGGTCGTTATGCCCAGCCCTATTACTTCCCTTTGCCAGACAAAACAGGTGTTGAACAAGCTGTTTAATGAAGAAAAAACCCCTGTTGTGCCTTTTGCTTGAAAAGTACATCATGAAAAATTCCGTTAAAAATTATGATGTAAGATGGCGTTTTCTTCTTATTGATTTATAGTTTTTTCAAAGTTTTTTGTAGCCAGTCTTGCAAATGTCATGAAATAACGGGATTTTTCCTTTTTGCGCTTATTGCTCAACAACGCTTCTGTTTGACAAAGGGAAGTAACAAGGCTAGGCACAGTGATCTCCCCATTATGTTTGCAAGTGATGTTGCTCACCAATCTCCAGAGTGAGTTGAACCAAGAGGTTTGGCTGGACCCCCCGAGCCATTCATGTACTATATCAACACAGCATAGGGCTTTTGGCTTTCAGATGACAAATCCTTGTCTTTGCAATATCCCTGGTAACTGGTGGGAGGGAAATTCAGAATCAGCATAATGGCATTGTATCTTTTGTTTCTTTTTATTACGATTTGTGATATCTGATATAGTCACAAAATTTAGTGTGTGCTTCTATCAATGTTCAACTTTCAGCCGTTTGCCTGTAATCAAAGATATAAGGTGAACAAGTAAATAAGATTAAACAAAACATCAATACAAATAGATAAACACACAAGCAAACAAGCAAAGAAAATGAATTGACATAAGATATTCATTGATGTATATTATGTTTTGTTAAGTGTTTTGACTGTATCAGTAATTACGTTTAACTTATGTATACATGACAATGTATTTCTTCTCTTTTCTTGATATGCCTATCTCTCAATAGATTCATGTTTGGTGTTGATGCAGTGACACTGTTGTCATTGTAGATGAAGATCAGTTTTGTGGAGATCCCAAGAGGTGTGTTTTCTTGTACGAGGAGCTCTCTATGCGACATGTGGTGTAAATGGTTTCATCAAGAGATGTGATAACTGCCCTGTGTCACTAAATTGTTTTACAGCGTCTAATGTCTCCTACAAAAATGTAAGAAAATCAAGATGTTAATCAAAATCTTGCCTTTGCTAACAAATGTTGAAATCAGGATTATCATGAGGGATGTCAAACATTGAATTTATGTCAATTTTCTGGTCATCGCTGACTGTTCTAGTTATGGCCGAAAAACTGTCAACTTTTGCTCGGGGGTTGAGGAAAGATTTCCAACGTTTCGGTGTAAACAGTTACTAGTTTGACGTCCCAATACATGCCAAAATAGTTTTCAGTTTGACAGTCTCTCATTTCCAAGAATTTTCTCCCTGTTCTTGTCAAAAGGTCATGCAGAGAAGTACATAATGTATGTAGTTTTTTAATCGGTGATTGAAATTGAGATGATCATTCAGTGGTGGGGAGATTGAATAGATTTGTTCCGACCAAGCGAAAGGTTGGAAATACCCGCATCTATTTTTAGGAGGGGGTACAAACACTCCAAACTATTCACAAATTTGCCTCACTTTTTGGTATGACCCTATTACGGTGGGAAGGAAATGTATAACTAAAACTCTTCACTGTGAGCTTATTGAACCTAGATGCCCTCCAAATAATAGAAGTAGTGAATCGTGTTAATGATTGAATGACGTAGGAAAAAGTATGACGTACTTCTGGCTTCGCGTTTTTCCCCAAAGTTTTGCGTTCAGTTAGTGTTGTGGGATTTCGCGGTGGACCCTAATACATATAAGCGAAATTTGTATTTTTAGTAGGGGTTACAAACACTCTGCCGGGGATTTCCAGATCTGTGCTTAGTCGAATATGAACTGTTGAGGAATCAGAAGTCATTAACATTACATGTAGTGCTACTGGCATGATCAGATAAAACTGGGGATGCTGAACTTACTGGAATTCTGAGAACAAAGTGGGAGGTCACTATAGGTGCTATAAGTATTTCTTACTTAAGAGTTTTCATATTTTAACTTATCAAATTTATATTGTATGCTTGTGCATGAATTCCAGTGATTTTTTTTTTCTCTGTCTTAATGAGCATTTCTTTCAGGCTTAGCATTTGTTTAACTCTCTAAGACCTAAGACAGCTTTTGAAACAGAGTGGTACAAGAACACTAGCTCAGTGTTGAATATTAATGAGCCATTTTTTTTCAGCCAGCTAGGTTACTTCCCTTAGCCAAGTACAAGAGGTGTAGGACAAGCATTGCAAAGAAGAAAAAAAATCACTTTTTCTCTTGTTATTTGAAACATGTGGTGCAAAAAAATTATGAAAAAATTATCACAATGGGAAAAAAGCATTTTCATCATGTAGTGATTTTTTCAGAATTTTCTGTTTCTTATATTTCACATAATAGGCGAAAAAGTGATCTGTTCCTTCTTTACAGTGTTTGTGTTATATACCGCGTGTGCTTGGCAAAGGGAAGTAGTTTCATTGACGGTCATAATGGCTCATTGCCTTACATTGAGGTTATGAATGGACAGAATTTACCATTGGTCACCAATAGAAAATTCATACGTTGCAGTCATTTCTATACATCAACTAATTAAATGCTTATGTTCACTCCAATCTTACTGAGCTGTTCCACACTGAAATTTGTAACACTGGGTCTTGCAAGGGTAATGTCATCTGACCGACTGGAACAGATGACATGCCAAATGTCACAGGAAATGAAGGTTTACTTGCATTTATTTTACATGGTTAGTCTATGATCTTGACCTGCTTTGCCGTGTACAGTCTGATGGCACAAATGCTTATCATACATGTACGCGAAGTTCTTATGAGATCATTTGGTTGAAGAAAGAATGAACATTTTTATCAGTGCATCGTAACTTATCATACATCCCATTGTCTCAGTTACCACCCCTGAACTATGATAAGTATTGCTGAAAACTAATACATGCACATATAATCTATAAAATAAGAATCAAGAACTTTAACACAAACAGAACAATCGTGAACAGTACATAATATGCATTTATATACATGTACATATTTTATCAATCTTTTGACTGTTTCAGTTTTTTGCATTTATAGGCTATCATACATGGATATACAGTGGAATCTCAGCTTATGAATGCCTTGGTTCATGAACAGATATGTGTATGAACAAGCCTTGCAAACAAATTTGACCTCAGTTCACGACCAGTGATTCAGATTACAAACACACACAATGTGGCAGGTGCAGATGCTCAGCTGTACTGTGTCATGTACAGATGTTTGTCAAGATAGTGGGTTGCCTTGCGTTCTTTGTTGAAGTGTCAGGGCCTGTACGTATTTTAGAACTAAAGTGCTAGTGACAACAGCAGCAGGAAGCAGAATCGCATTATAGTTGAATAATTGGTAAACATGAGAATGGTGATCATTTCTTTTATTCTTCAGTAGAAAAACACACTTAGAGATGTAGACATACCATATCTCTAAGGCTGGAGCAGATTAATTATATTTACACTCATGTCAGTGTTTCACTTCACAAACAGTTTGATTCATGAACAAAGTCCCACAATGGATTAAGTTTGTGAACAGAAGTTCCATTGTATGTCTTTGTGTTCAGTGATACTCCCTCTGAAGACTTGTTGACATGCAGTCTTTAGTGTTGTGTAGAATGTATAAATCTGTCTTACAGAAGGACACCAATTTACTTTCTTTGTGAAGTGAAAAGTTTTTTTGTTAACGTACAGAGGTCCTAATGATTATAATCAAGTGGGCATAGATAACATGCAATAGCCGTGACTACGAATGGGAGACAATCATGCTTGTACCGTAAATGAAAGACATTTTATTTGTTATTTCCCTTACTATGTTAACCATGGACAAATATTATTTTTTTTCTTTTTGCTTCTTTTTGTTTGAGTTTTCATGATCTATATTCAAAAAGACGAACTGGCTTTGTACTAAGTACCCAGTTGGAAAAAGATGTCTTATTTTGCTTGATCAGAAAATGGGTCAGGTAAGAAGAATTAAACTTGACAGTGAGCCAACAAACAGAGGTCAAAATAAAATTACATGTAGGCCTATGTAATTGCTGTGTGGATGGTATGTTTGTCAGAAATGAACTACTGCTCTGAAATATGCCCGGTCAAATCTATATGCAGGTATATGCAGTACATTATTGCGTATATTTTCCGCATTCTGAACTTCTTGTGATTATATTGTGTGTGTTTTATGTGTCAGTCATTATTATATGAGATGCCACACAATGGAAGCAGGCTCTGGTCATATTTTGAGCATATGGAGTTATTGATCTCACTGAAGATTATTGATTTCCCTTTTTGTGTGTGAAAAAATTTTTGTTCTACCTTAAGTAGAGGTCGAGATATTGGCAGTTAAAGAAGATGGGGGTGACATGTTGCTGCAGCTAAAGTTACTGAGAAAATGGCCAATCACTTTTGTTAATCCTTATTAATCTCTATAAGGCCATGCCACTAAATTACAATTTTTAGGCTTTTATCCAATCTGCTTCAGCAAGTTTAACTCTGAAATGCATTTTGACATTGATATAGAAGAGTTCTGTGAAGAAGCCAAAAGTACGTTAAAAATTTGCTCACTGTGATTTCTCTGGTTGCCTCAGTTTGACGAGCGCCTGATTTCATTGTGTCACGTCTCGTATTCATTAATTTTATTGTGATGTTCGATTTGTCCTTTGATTCGTATATCATGTAGATGTATCTCTGTGAAAACACTGTACATAATGTCCATAATGTTTGCTCTAACTGTGAATCAAGTCTGACTAGGTGATGGATAACTGCATGTAGCTTCTTTTTTCAACAGTTTCTAGGGTGTTTTTTTTATTTTACTTATTTATTGCATATGTGGCTGTCAATCCTAACAAAGTAGGATTTTTTTCTGGTTTTTAGATGTGTGCCCAGCTTGGTGAGAAGAATTTTTGGGGTAGAAATTTGGAATTTGGAAATTTTACTCAGACGGTGTCTCCGCCCACTCTTCATCCGATGTATTACTGCCAAATGTTCTTTACCGTGGGTTCTTACACATGGAACCTTTGAAAATATTTGCTTTTATCTGAGAAGGCTAGACACCAGGCTTCTCCATCTAGGAAGCCAAGGGATCCTTGAGTCACTGAAAAAAAAAACAACAACAAAACAGAACAAAAGCAAGCAGGTTCTTAGTCTTTTCCTTCCCCTGGTAAGATTTGAACCTGCAGTGTTTGGCTTTCATCTGGGTGTAGATGCCAAACTCCTCATTCACTGAGCCCCATCTAATGGCGATTATGAGACTAATGCGCTCCCTACTGCATTACCAAGGCTTTGATCTGTGATGATACAAAATATGGCTGGTGTTAGATCACAGTGTAGTCGGTGGGGAGGGCACCTTTGGGCTCTGTGGTAGGGCTGGCCTGATCTAGTCTTGTAAAGTGATACATGTGCTTGTGTTGTCCACAGTTGTAACTACTTGTTTGAAAGTAACTGTACCTGTGTGAGAATTCTTTATATTGTGAAATGTGTGTCACTTCAGTTTGGTATGTTTGACAGATAACAACAACAACAACAATAACAACAACAACAACAACAATTTCTTTCTTCCTTCCTTCCTCCCACCCTTCCTGTTTTCTTTTCTTCCTTCCTTCCTTCCTCCTTCCGTTCTTCCTTCCTTCCTTCCGTTCTTCCTTCCTTCCTTCCTTCCTTCCTCAAAGCCATTCTGAAACAACAACAACAACAACAACAACAACAAAAATTGTCGCTATTGACACAATTTGTGACCCCGATATTGTTTTCGGGAATCGTTTTCCCACTAGTGCAGCAGCTGGAGGCCAGAGAACAGGAAGTTCCTTAGTCACACTTCTTATAGTGTGAACCGAGGTCAAACAAAAAATCAATGGTTGTCTAGCAGTCAGAATTCCAAGCCCATAAACATCATGATTATGCAAAGTCGATTTTTGCCCCGAGGAAGAACCAAGCGGGCTCGAAAATTTGGCCACCAAATCACTTTACTTTAGTATCTCAATACCAAGTTCTTCATACTGTTTTTTTTAACTTTTTTGATGTATTTGATTAGTGAACAGTCGTCTTAATTTTAAGACATTTTTCGTAAAATGATAGGTAAAGTTGAAGTGGGGGTATTTAGACTCCCTAACTAGAACAGGATGTGACCTCCGAAATGAAACGCCCCTTTCTTTTTCTGAGTTAAACTCTCTCAGAATGGATTTGAATACTTTTCATTCCAGGGCCTTCAAATCCTTTGTGACAATCTAAATCAGAGCGGCCAAATTCAGACTTACTCAACGCTAATTGGACATTAGATTTGTTCCGATCAAGCCAAAGGTTGGAAATACCCGCGTCTATTTTTAGCAGGGGGTACAAACAGTCCAAACAATTCACAAATTTGCCTCACTTTTCAATTTGACCCTGTTACGGTGGGGAAGAAATGTATGACTAAAACTCTTCTCTGTGAGCTTATTGAATCTAACTCTAAGCGCCCTCCAAATAATAGTAGCAGTGAGTCGTGTTAATGATTGAATGACGTAGGAAAAAGTATGACGTACTTCCGGCGTCGCGTTTTTTCCCGAAGTTTTGCGTCCAACTTAGTGTTGTGGGATTTCGTGGTGGAGCGAAACACACACAAGTGAGTGTTGTATTTTTAGTAGGGGGTACAAACACTCCGACGGGGATTTCCAGATCTGTGCTTTGTCGAATAGGAACTGTTGTAAAATGAAGGAAAAGGAGGTTTTAACAGCACGTCAACCCGACTACTGTTATATTTGCGTCTAGCCCGCTTGAATACGTTTACAAGGTTATAGGTCTATCAGAGCGCAGTATGAATGGATTTGTATAAACTGGGGGATCAAAGATTGTAAAGAGGGAAACTGTTTACAAAGAATACTTGTACATGTACTATAAATCTGCAACAAAACCAGTCGAAGACTTATGAACTTGAAAACTGCTGAACGAATCCGTCTGAAATTTGGCACACAGAATTGTTGAATAAAGATCTATGTTTCTTCTTACATCCATAAGGCCGAAAAAAAAAAGCTGTTATGTTTGCCGTTATTCGGAAAAAGCGATAACATAGTAAAGTGGCGAGGATGTTTGATCCGAATTGTGTGTTCGATAGAATGACACATCGTGTTATTATTATTATTATTTTTTTTTTATTGTTCCTCCGCTTCCGCCTGCAGAGCATCCAAAACACCAAACACGTTTTCTTTGAGGAACATTCAGTTTAATCATCCAAAACATCAACATGGAAGTGCGTACGCTTGCCATACACTTTTGAGTCTCAGGGCAGGATCGGTTTGACCTGTTTTAGAAAACTCCCACGAAGGCGATGGGTCGGTCCTGTATTACATGTATTAATATATTATTACAATTATGTTCATAACATTCGTTTACCGTCTGGCCCGCGGCATGTCAACACTTTCCCTAGAACTTGTTGATGTTTGATGATTTTAAATTTTGGAATACAGGCCTACCTGGCGCAAGACGGTCCGGGCAGTTCGTGATCTCGTTTTATTACAAAAAAAAAAAAACTCTTCTGAAAGCGACTCGAGAACTGGGCTTCTGGAGCCAGTCTGAAGTCGGTGCAGTCTGAATGTGAGCAACTATCAGTTGACAGTCACTGGGCACACACTGTGTGTGTGTGTGTGGGGGGGGGGCGTTTCTCTTCTGATCTTATGCGGTGAGTCTGCACTTGTCAAACAAGCGATATCAGCTGTCGAGTCACACATAGTCATACTGTCCCAGCGTTGTATAGCGGTAGCCTTTCTGATGTAAAGTTCCGCAAAATCTCAAGTCAGATCAATCAGTCAGATCGATTGTGGCGTGACTTTGGTTGTACATGGATCATTGGACTCTTTCTGAACACCGCATTGCTCATGTGAAACCCGAACGATTTTCTTCTTTTTTCGTTCCTTGTGTGAACATGGCTGGTTTGCGTGACAGAAACTCCTGGGGATGTGTGGGTTACATTGTGGAACACACGGCTGGCGGAAACAATGGGGGTTGTTTTCTTTCTTCCTGTTTTTTTGACCAACCTTATTATATATATCCTTTTATGCCAGAGACAAAGAATGTTGAACAAGCAGCGTGAAGATGAAAACTATCGTTTTTGTTTGTTTGTTTGTTTGTTTTATTGTGCTTTGAAAGATTGATCACAAAATAAATGTATAAAAAAATAAATAGGATATAAATAAATAAATAATAAATTACTAAGATTATGAGGATTGAGAAGGAAAAAAAAATCCTTATACCATGAAGTTTTCGAAATGTCTCATGATGAACGTTAGAGCAAAGAGAACAAAAGCGATTTTCTTGCCCCCCCCCCCCTCTCCCCCCCGGCTCCTCCCCCTTTCCCCATTGTACTTGTGGAACAGCTTTTGTGTCTGGCAAAGGGAAATACATACACCTGCCTCTAGGATAGGCAGGTCAAAATCAATGCCCACTAACAGATCAAACCTGTTCTTGACCCAAGGATTCCGCCAAAAATGCATTGCTCCAATGGGTGGCTGGCAATTTCTGCAGCCGACCTTGACATTGATATAATTTGCCGTGTATGAACTTTGCCCCATTACGCGGTCAGTTATTATTCGTGATGTCCATTTCTTTTTCCTTTCACTAATATCTTTGATGTCGTGATTACACGTGTGTGTATTTTGCATTCCATGTTCAAATTTATTTAAAATTTTATTAACAATTTTTAATAAGGAAATTATGTTTTTTGCTGCATTGCATGTCTTTTTATTTGCTTAATATTTTTTTTTATGAATAAAATACAGAAATCTATGTAGAATCCATGTTTGCCTGAGAAAGTTGGCTTATTTTTTGTCATAGAATGTGAAAATGGTTGCATAAAACAAAGTCTGGTTGTGTTAATGTTACAGAATGTGAGTTTGTTTGTGTTTGTGTTGGGGTTTAACGACACATCACCACGACTACGGCTATATTGTGTCAAACACGGTTAGATGTGTTTACACGTCAAGAAGAAGAGAGGAAAGAAAGCGGGACAGAAGACAGGGGCGAGGAGAAAAAGAAGAGATGTCTCCCCTGGAACGTCGAGGATGGCACTCCATGGGAGACATCCCACCGATGGCGGGTTTTACACCGCCCGCAGATGGGAGCAGAGAACCTACTTATAAACCCCGGGCCCCCGCGTTGGAGGATAAAACGAAGTGTGGTTGTGTTAATATTGTAGAATGTGAGTTTGTTTGTTTGTTTGTTTTTGAGGAACTTTGATATACCGACAAATTTTAAACCGCTGATACGACACACACACAGTCAGAGATTGAACTAGTGAAGGAATGAAGAATGTGTGAACAAGGAAACAAACAAACAAATAACAATACAAGGGCTCAGTAACAGGTAGTCAAACAAACAAAAAACAATGAATTCGGAGACAAGGGTGTGGGTGATTGAACAAAATTAAAACAATACATTTGTGGGCAAGGAAAGACAATGAAATAAGTAAAAATACGTGGGCAATAAGTAAAAAAAAAAAAAAAATGGGGTGGGGGTGGGGGGGTGGGGGGGGGGGGGGTGTTGATGAATTGCAACCTGCAGTACACGCTTGCTGATTTCTACTCGTTCGGTCGTTGACTGGGAGATTCCCTTTTAAAAGAAAAAAGAACGCGATATTATGTGTAATATTTTGTAATTCCCCCCCCCCCCCAAACACACTTTTACTAAGCTAACCTAGTGGTTACAATGTTTAAAGTTAAGCAGTGATATTATTGTATCGTAATCCTTTTGTTTCTTTCACGTCTTTTGTTTTGCCCAGTTTGCTCGGTGCGCTGATTATACATTTGCAAACAGCCTCTTCTGTTTCCTTCTTTTATTAAACAATATTTGTAGCTGTTTTTCTAAATGTTTGTAATTTGTCATCAAACACAAAATTCTTGATTCAATAATCCCTGTTCGTTTTTGTACTTGCATACTTGTATATTTATATAACGGCAGCACCAACATCACAATAAAATCGCCAATAAAGAGATCAACAACAGGAACAGGAATAATAACGGGATCAATTAGAGCAGCCACAACAGCAGCGATGGCAGAAACAACTGCAGCAGCAGCAACATCAAAAAGATTAAAAAACAATCAGGCACAAAAACAAAACAAATCATTATTATTTTACTTAACATTCCGCAATATTAACATAACTGGACAGATATGAACAATGAAAGTTCACCAAGTCGAGTTCCCATAGTACTGAATGTATCCATGTTGGTTGGGAAATACTGTGGACTCGCGTTATTGTTCTCTGCATTTAGCCGCTGGACACTGACCCACGCAATTTCATACGGTGTTCTGTTCATCAATGGCGGACGTTCTAATGCGGGGAGTAGTCCATTTTGTCATTCTATCATCTTTGACCAACGTTGCGGATCAACTATGGCCCAGTAAGAGATTCCCCTGGAGGCTCAACTCTATATTTACCTTGGTTACTGAAAGGTCTAAGCCAGCCTGAGGTCGAGTCTCAGAAATGTACTTGGATGGCCTCAAACTCTGGAAATGGTAAACGGAACTCGTTGAGTGTTAACATTTCAAAGGGAATTCGCTCCGCAAGGCTCACAGAGTCAAGATGAAACTGGTGGTTTAATGATCCGACAATTGATATATTTCCACAGAATATGCGTCTTAAGAAACAGGAGCAGCAGCATACATACAAACTCATAACATGGCATACATGATTCGAGATATGCTCTCATACTATACATACTAATATAATACAACTCACACACATAATTTTTTAACTTGTAGATCCGACTGACAACAATCTTAAGTAAATAGCTCGAATTGTTTCTCAGACAGACCATTGAGTCTTGCAACTATATTGTGGGCCCTCCAAACATGATTCTTCAACAAAGCTCTTTCCCATGTTTTGCATCTTCTGTATGGAATTGTGGACTCTTTTAATCTCAAAATCTCCTGAGAGTGGTCTGAACAGCCAATGTTATGCAAAGGGTGAAATCTGAAATTTCAGATCAAGGAAGGGTTCACAAAAGGAACATCTTTCAGAAATCAGCGCCAAAAGATTATTTTCTTGTTAAAGCAAAAATTTCAAAATTGTAGGAAGATCATTAAGGATGAAGATCATTAAGGATTGAGTTTTTGTTATTCTATGTATCAAACAATCACACATCAGTGGACGGATGAAAAGACGCTGACATAGAAAAATTGGAAATGTTTCGTGAATGTCAGTAGGTAATAGTACACACATAATGACTGTCACCAATGTATTTGTGAGGAAGTTTAATTCCAGATCCGAAGTCAATAGTACAGCTATAGGGATTTTAAACGACCAAGCTAAATTTTCCATAAAATATCGTTTTAAGATCAGGCTTCAGTTATCTGCTTCAATCAATACTGAATACAACATGAAATGTGCCCATACTTTATGACGTATTTCTTTCAAGTCCATACTGTTCTTATTATCGGCATTTCTTTTTTATTTTTTTATTTTTAAACCACTTTAAATTTGAGTTACACTTTTTGTGATTCCACTTTCCATCCATTAATTTCCTGTGAATCAAGGAGATGTGCTCTTTTGCACTGTTGTAAGCACCAGGAGTAAATGGACAAAAGAGTGACTAAGTGAGCTATTTTTTATGCTAATTTATCTCCTAGCAGGAGTGAATGGGAAGCAAATGAAAAATAAAATATTTATAGAAATTAAAACTTTGGAAGTCTGCTTGTTCAATAGAATGAAATAAGAAATAATGCATCTGATATTATTTGTTTAAATAGCAAGTGAGTTCAGGCCTACGGCTACATTGTTTCTTACAGCAAAAGTAATGGGAGAATTTATTTTTTTTTTCTCTTCCAAAAGATGAAATATTGCACTACGATATTAAGTGTATGAAGTCGGAATAAATCATTCCAATGCTATTTGTTAAAATTCATGGCAAGCCACCATTACAGACAGAAAGACACTTTGATCTGGAACAAACTAACAGTTGATGGAGTATTCCAGACTTCAATCACCGGCTCGATGTCTATCTAATATCATTAGCTTTGCAGGGCGCAAGACTGCAAAAATTACACAAACCCACATGATCAGGTCTACGAATAGCCATAAAAGTTTTAGGAAATCTGAGCACGGACGGGAAAAAATCGTTGGGCCGTTTCTCTTGAATTCGTGACATGAAAGCGCTCCTGGGCAAATACTGCATTTCTATTTTCTCATGTTTTTGTTCCCGGCTGCTCGTTTTTCATTGTTTCCTGTGGGCAAATTCCCCCTTCCCTCCTCTCCCCTCCCTCCACAGACACACTCATTCCACTTAGGTTTTATTCCTTATGGCCTCCCCACAAAAAAAAAAACAAAACCAACAAACTTCGTACAATGTGATCGAAATCGGCAATATTTCATTTTGCCGCTTGGCGTTCAAATATTTGGGAAATCCTGGCCTTGGGACATGTCAAACGGGCAGTTTATGAGGCTGCAAGGCTGAAATAAAAAATATGATGACTTTGAAGTTTTCTTTGCCAGATGAAGAAACTCTCCATTTTATTCTGTTTCTTGGCCTAATCAAATCACTTGATACTGCAAACTCTGTGATAACGAACCAACACGGTCCATGCGTTGTTTTAGTTATTTCCTTTGATCGGATTCCTAATCCTGCTCGGGGGCGTTTATTGCATAGGCATTCCCTAAGCTACTGATTTTCTTCACCTAAACACATCAAGGCGCGTGGGCTGAAAGAATCTATTTTATAGTGATGTCGATATAGATTAGAGTAAGAAATAAATTGTCATTACTTGAAAGACTTACAGTCATCAAGCATCATCTCTAGCTTATTGGAATAAGACACTTGTAAAATGTCATACTACTGGACATCAAAACTAAATAAATGATAAATAGCATAATAAAACAAACACAAAACAAGGACATCAGCAGCAGCTACAGCCACAAAAACAAATTAGAAAATACGCATACATATCAGGGAATAAGCCAACATATAAATAGTAATAGTTAAAACAATCTATCTTTAGTTACTTCCCGGATACCATGCGGGCATGGTTGGTCTTACTGGACTCTTACATTTTTACTCATTGATTTGCTTAATTATTGTATTTTTCCAAAAGTCTAGCTATGGAAAAATACCATGAATAAATCAATGCCTAAAGATGTAAAAAATCAACTACTAGACTTAAGAACACCAGCCTGGTATCTAGATATAGCACGCCACCTGAGGCCCCTGAAACGGCCAGAAAACCAGACAAGAAGAAAAAGAAGAAGAAGAGAAATCTATCCAAAGTTATGCACGGACCTTTGTCTTGTTGTATCGCTACAGTCCTTACGGGAAATACAAGACAATCAGGGGTGATTGTCCTTACCCAAAATGTGTCCGGTGAATCTTTCTAGCTATCCTGAATTTTTCACCAGCGAGGAAATAGTGTGAATGAGCAGTGTCCACTTCTTCGAAGGATGCATCAGCAACTAAGATTCATCCAATCTCTATGTGAAAAAAAAAAAACCAAACTTAATTAAAAACAAACTCTATCTATCTATCTATCTATCTATCTATCTATCTATCTATCTATCTATCTATCTATCTATCTATCTATCTATC
>JBCEWB010905222.1:0-15648 GCA_039654565.1 Peronia peronii
TATCTATCTATCTATCTATCTATCTATCTATCTATCTATCTATCTATCTATCTATCTATCTATCTATCTATCGATGATTCTGTAGGAAAGTAAAACGAAAAGAAGCTTTCACTAAGAGAGGAGAATAAGGACAGAAAGTGAACTCGGAATTTACTTGGGGGAGTTGCAGTTAGAATAATATGAACAAGTGATTGCTTCTGTGACAACAGTTATAAGTTGTACTAGCTCAGAATACATCATGAGGTTTGGAAGTCAGTTAATTTTTCAGCTCACGTCTCCAAAGTTCAAGCATTTTCTAAGGTAATCCGGCCATTCAACGTCTATTTTAGTGCTGGAATGTCTCCCGTAGTGTCTATTTGCATCCACTAATATAGACTGATGTCTTCCACTGGGTTTGCTGTTTATGTGCGATTCCTTCAAGATCCCACTAATATTAACTGAGACATTTTGTTAAGGAATCTTAACATCTGTGTGATATTAGCATGTTTTACGATTTGAAACTCAATGTGACTAGCACACAAACACACACACACACACACACACACACACACGCACGCACGCACGCAAGCACACACACACACACACACACACACACACACAACCATCTTAATTTCTCAGGCAAGATAGGGAAAAAGTAGTAGTAATATCGTGGATGTTTACTTCCAGTGTCATCAGTTTTGGATCAATAATGTCATCAAATTTGGATCTATCAAGCCTATTCGCAAAAGGGTTAAAAATAGTGATGATAATGATGATAATAATAATAATAACAATAATAATCATATAATAACAATAATAATGGGTAATAATGATAATAATAACAACAACAACAACAACAATAGAGAGTCTCTGGCCTATCCCGTACAATAATTATAGGTTTTAAGTGCTTTACAATCTGTTATTCAGTTACATGGAAGTAGCATTCACTGAAGTAAAGGAAGGAGTAAGATATATCTGAATAGTAAACGGCTTGAAGACTGCCTCTGAAATGTTTTTGAAAGTATAGAATATTGTAAAGTGCATTCTTTAACTTGTCTATGATAATGAGTATATTTGCAAGACTGGGCTCTGGAGGGTTAATCTGAATCAATAAATATATCACCAACCAGTGCTCTCATGTTCTCAAACACTGAGATAGAAATACTAATAATCATCTGTGTAGGTCTGTGTTTATATCAGTGGGGTAGAGGATCGGGTAAAATTGTAAATATTAAAAACATGCAATCATATATTATTATGAATAGTGGTATTTCAGTCTCTAGGCATTAATCGCAAATTATCATGCTTACATTTGGCAACAGAGCCTGGCAATAAGAAAAAAAAATTCGGTCTTTCGTGACATAGTGAAAGCACCTTGTTGTGAGGGGCCGTTAAGACAGTCTTAAGAAGTTTGTACTAGAAATGATGTAGTCGTTCTCTGCTGGGTGGATTAAGTCCGAACGGAGAATGTTTATTGTGGTCTAAGGACCTTTAGGATCACTCAAGAGCAAGGCACACATCTGAAAGCTCTATCTGTGCTGGTCCCCAGCAAATCGTCCAGGGCTAAGTGGAACACAACATCAGGGAAAGTTGACGGTCAAGGTACTGAAGTCAGACCATGTTATCTCGGTGTAGTTTATGACAAAACTAAGATTGACAAAACTAAGATTATAATACACGCACACACACACACACACACACACACACACACGCACACACACACACACACACACACGTGCGCCCGCGCACACAGAGCTTGTGATCCGAACAGTGCATCGAAAGGGATGCAAATTTTTCTAGTTGCTTCAAGATCCTTGAGAGGCTTGTGCCATGATATGCACTGAGCTTATCTGATGCTGAATGACCTGGTTTTGTGTTTGACATGGAATTGAATTGTATCTCATAATCGAAATTCTTTAAAATGCCGCTTATCTATCATGTTTATGCTGTTAAAAGAAGTTCCAACGTTTGCGTATCATTCTTTTATTTCTGAAATTTTGTCGTTTTTCTTCTTCTGTCAGTTTCACTCATTAGCGATGGGCGTAAACTTCTCTAATATTTACATTTTCTTTAAATTTTGCTGTTACACGATGCAAGTTGATGTATAGCTGTCTTTTTTTTATGACCAGAATATGCATTTCAAAAACTCTTTCATTTGGCAAAATAACTGATAAAAAATAACGAAGTAGGAGTACTTTCATCATCACCATCAAAAACACCACTTTATACCATCTGGGTATAATGGTTAGGAATCCGCTCCCGATATCTTTCTAACTCCATTTATACATATTATATGTTTTTCTCTAGAACAATCAATAACTGTATTAATTTTTACCATAGCTGATTTTTGAGGTCTTATCAGCTTCTCGCCCTTCCAACTATCTACATCAGCCAAGCGAAAATAATGTAACTGAGCTAGAGATCTGTCATATAAGGAGACAGTGTAGCTGAAACGGCCTTTCAGATTTCTGTCAGATTGTCATTTCGCTGTAAAACTGAAACAAGCCTTGACATGGCTGCTATTGAACAAGGGGTGATGAAGAAAGAAAAATACTAGCAGTGACGGCTACGGGGAGAGAGGATGTTTAAAAACCTTTTCATTGCGGACATTCCAAACAAACCGTCTGGCTTGACTCAAACCGCCTGCCATAAGACCGGAAGTTGCGTCAAGAGGAAAAAAAAATGGGTGCCAAAAAGGAAGAGCATCGAGCCACTAAAGCAAGGGGGACATGAAGAGCTGGTTGACAGGGAAATTGGGTAGTGCGTTAGGAACTGAACTATGTTATTGTTAAATTTCCTCTCAGCTTTTACTGGTGGCTGAACGCCATTATTGGCGTGTTTATTCCTAAAATGGAAAGTTAATACTTGAAGATGAGAAACTGCCACTTGACAGTAAAAATACTGTCCTTGCTGTTGACTATGGTCACTTGAGTTAGTTTTCTCATCTTCCAGTCTTCTTGTGTACAGGTTGAGGTTAATTTGTGTAGTGACGTTGAGATCAACTTGATGGGCTATTTTACGGCACTGAAGAGTGGTTATACACAGTGCTTGTACTGACGACTTGATTGAAGCCCCAGAATCTTTCTATACATAGTTCTATATGGACACCCTAAGCGGGTTTTCATCTTAGGAGGCTCTATACCCTCTCTATAGTCTTGTCCCGGGATCTTATATAAGGTATCAGTCATCCTTCTTGTGAATCGTAGTATTACTCCTAGCCTTCTCTTTTTCTCTTTTCCCGCACTAAGGCGATCTCTTCCACTACCAGGTCTGTGTATAGTTAAAAATTGGCGAACTTGTAATGTGTTTCCACTGAATGAATGTGCCACTTTGTTTTGGAGGTATGCCTGCTGAATCTCTTTTTTTGTCCAGCTCATCAGGTCACATCTATTCTCGTTAATAGACACGGAGATTACGTCTTCATCCCTCCTACCCCGCATACTTGTTTCCTTTCATTGCCACAGAGATGGATGCTTCAGAAACAGTACATCAGATGTACTGAAGTTATCTCTTTGAGTAGGTGCCCAAGATGCCCTATCAGCACCATTCTTCGAATTTCCCAGATGAAAAGAGAAAGAGAAACAATACAAGAAAGTAACAGGAGAAAGAAGAAAGATAAAGAAAGAGGGAAAAAACAGAAAAAGAAAGAAAAACGAGAAGACAGTAAGAATGAAGACAAATGGAAAAAAGACAAGAAAGAAAAAAGAACGAAATAAAGAAGGAAAGAAAGAAAGAGTGGACACTATGCATAGAAGACCCGATACACATCTGGTACCTTACTAATGTCACCAACTTGCCTGGCGCTTCATTGAACTGCAATTGCTCCCCTTTGTCCAGTGAATACCATTGTCATTTCTGCCTGTCCCGTCGCCTCATCTTACGTGGTGGCCGAGGGAGCCAGCCATATGTCTGTAAGTCAGATCATATTATACCCTCTCCTGGTCACATCTGGGTGCTTGATTGAATGATCAGCATGTAAAAGGAGAGAAAGGGAGAGAGAGGAAAAATGAGAGAGAAAGCAAAATGAGGAAAATCAGAGAAACACTATGAGAAAAATCGTTAAAAGAGGGGGAGAAAAAAAAAGGCCAGAGAGAGAGAAAGAGAGAGAGACAGAGAGAGAGAAAGGTAGGGGGGAGATAAAAGGAAAGAAAAGAGAGAACGAGAGAGAGATAGAGAAAACATGCCCACAAAGATAACCAATTAGACACAGACTAACAATTCTTTTAGCTATCTACTTTCAAACACCTATACATCCATCTCACTCATAGTGTTGTATATGTTGAGCAAAAGTACTTCTCGGAAAATAAAAGAAACCCACCAATTATCCCAGTTCTATAAAAAAAAAAAAAAAAGCACATGACAAAATCAGGAAAAAGCATTCATAAGTTGTGTTAACTAAATTGTGTTTGCATGTTTCCTATACAAATTCTGAAAAAAGCGTTGTATTAAGCTGTCACATTTGTACTCTGTTCTGTACTCTGTTCTGTCTACTTTTAAAATATACAAAATACTATTTATGATATCTAAGGTGTACTATATACTCGATCCACTTTTCTCAGATTAGTGTACTTTTCTATAATACACCTTCGATTTGCCAATAAAGATGGTGAACTGCTGAATCCAGCTGTGCCTTAGCAAAAGTATAGATCGTGGAATACCACGATTTATGGCAAAAGGAAAGAATGCTGTCGTCTTTATTGAGTGTAAAAAAATTCAGAGACAGATCTCAGAAGAGATGATAGACCAAATGTTAATGTACATTAAATCATTTTGTGAAACCGGAAAGAACCGTTGGTAACGCGAGTTTGTCGTTTTTTTCTTACACTTGGAAAGCTAACACGAAAGATGAATCAATAATCTTCTCAGGGTGTGGAGATCATTTAGCAGTACTCACTGTTTTAGTATTATTCAGTGTGTAGAGGGTTAATGAATTGATAATCTGTAGCTTGCTAAAGATTTTAGCAGAATGTCCGACGATAACATTTTCAAATATAACTATTTAAGGTCTTTTATAACTGTCTTCTACATCAAGATGAGTACGGCCTTCCTGTTTTACTCAAGAAGATGCTGGTTAACAGATTCTGACGAATCTTGGACATCCTAATTATTATTATGACACAATTTCATATACCAATTTCCAGATGATTTTTCAATTGCTGGCTTAATTTTTTTTATACATTAGACATTGGATGGGACATGGGACTGGATGATTTCATGTCATTGTTTTAAAACGTAGGGCTTTGCAAGTCAAGTAATATCAGGGTGCCATTATGAACTTGGATTGAGGACACTGTAATACTATGTTACAAGGATACCGTGGAAGTGTGGAACTTAGTGGCTTTATGACATTATTTTTTGGGAGGAAGAACTTAGCAAGTCAAGGAACATCAGGGTTTCATTATGAACGCGTGTTGAAAACACCGTAAAAAATTGTCTTAAATAAAATTCTTTACTTTTACGCCTGGGTGCCCTTTTCCCAACCTCCTTGCTGGAGGCGTCAGATCTCTGCCGGTATAAAGGTTACTTAATTACCACAGGAATGGTACTTCACATTCGCCAGTCACAATGACCTAATTCTGTCTCGCAACCTGTCATTGATCTGCTTGCTACCCTGACTTGTTTCCATGCCCCGCCCATTTTCCCTTTCAAAGGTCCAATCTCTCCTCCAACCCCCCCCCCCCCCCCCAGAGCGGGTTGTGGCCATTAATGTCTCCTACAATTATAGTCTTTTCGGTGAGTAATGCGTCTATTTTTCTAATTTCGTCTCTATTAAATTTATCAGGGCAGGGGATATAAATATTAATTATTCTTAGTTTGTCTGTTTGTACCCACTGCCCTTCCATTACTTCAGAATCTATGCTATCAAAATCTAAGATCTTTATTTCTTTTGTGGTCAGGGGCTCAGCAGCTTTAAACCTGTAGGTGTGCTTACTAATTTTATCGTGAGGAAGAAAAAGCAGGTCAGCCTGATGAACTTCGTTTGGTACAACAATATCAAAGATGGGTCTTGGAATGTTTCGTGGAGCTGGTAAATAAGTCTGCCATATGGCTTGTTTTTCAAGAAATTCTTGGCCTCACTTTCAGTAACTTTCGCTGCGACCGCTAGTTTCTTGATGGCCGCAAGACCTTTCCAGTAACCCTGAGAGCTGTAGTATATATTCGCTAAACGACGCATAATTCATTCCAACATTTCAACATATGTCTTCAATAGTTTGAAAAAAATGTTTACCTAAAAATTTGCTGTTGTCTATTACTTAACTAGTTTGTAAGCTACCAACCCTGTCACGGCCTTCCTTAATACAATAAAAGTAATTTCACGGTCCTTTTGTGCGTTGCTAGGTGTGTAGAAATCTGAGAGTTTTGGCTCGGATGTTAAAGGATTCAATGAGACACCAGAAACTTTCGCATACTCGTAAATTGCCGCATCGACGTCATTAAAGGTGTGAACTGCGTGACCATGTCGCCGAAGCTCTTCGTTGATCCAGTCAAGGCGCTCAGTTCGTTGTCGGGACCATTTTGCCTGAGCAGCTTGCAGCTCCTCGACTGCTTTATCATGGCGTTAACATTCCTCATCAATTCCAGATCTCCCTAACACAGAGAAAAGATAGTTGCTGCCGTTGAATGCCAGAGCGTTTACAAGGGCGCCCCTTACTATAGTGCCTCAGATGCCATCAAAATTATTTTCCTATATTTGGTGGTATTATCCCTTGTTTAATTAACATTTCTTTGGTCGCCATCGCGAGACCTACGTCTAAAACCAACATTCCCAACATCACGTGGGGTGGGATCTAGCTTGGGAGAATGTCACGAACTTTTGAAGGTAAATGGTTGTTAGTTGTGACGTTGTAATGATAATCAGGCGGTGAATGCGGACGAGATGCACACAAGAACGGAGAAATAAGAACAGGAATCCTCGACGTCGAAATGGTGCAGAATTTATTGCACGTGCTTGGTCCACAACTCACGCAGGATGTTCATGGGGCCTCTGACACTCCTCCCAGACGACTGTAGACGCCCATCAGTGCCTCTGCGACTGTTTCTGTATCTATCTTCTTCAGTAGGACTGCTTCAGGGTACCTGGTGGCGTAGTCCACTAGCGTCAAGATGTACCGATGCCCTGCTTCAGTTTGGGGGATCTATCGGTCCCACAATGTCCACTGCCACCCTCTTGAAAGATACATCCACAACTGGAACTTTCTCCAGAGGTGTTCGTGGTACCGATCCCTTTTTAAAGGTCTTCTGACAAATATCACAGGACTTGCAGTATCTCGCTACGTCTCCGTCCACTCCAGGCCAATAGAAATTGCTAGTGACCTTGTCCGGCGTCTTCCTGATTCCAAGATGACCTCCAGTGATGGAATCATGCACCACAGACATGACATATCTGTGCAAACTCTGTGGCAAAACTACCTGCCTCATTGTCGTTCCACCTCCTCGTTCAGGATCATGGTAAATTCTATAGACGACTCCACCCTTTCTCTAGAAGGTTATCATCTTCCGACCCTTCAACTTTGGGGTGTTGTCCTGCATCATTGCTTGTATGGCTGGGTTCTCTTGCTGACGCTGGATAAGTCGATTCCTATCTACAGCTCCGTACCTCTCAACCTTAGGCACCTGTAACTGCCTAGACTTGGCCTCCCTCTCCTGAGCCTGCGTTGTCACAGCACCAGCAATCATAGTCCTGTCAGGGTCATCAGAGTTCCTAGCTCCTTCCAAGTTGCCCACAATCAAGTCGCATTTGGAGTCTGGGATGCATAAGCTTCTACTTCCCCGCTCAGATAGGGTGTCTCAATGTTGATTACGGTCTTCTCTGCCAGCAGCGTCGTGTTGTCTATTCTCCTCAACAGACAACACTTTCCGCTCAGTTGGTCGTCACCAGCTAACTCACGACGCACCATAACGCCTTCGCAGCCGATATCCCTCAATACATTAATTGTCTTGTCTCCCACAAGATCCTTCAGTATCGGCAAGCGTAGCTCCTCCCCTATCTCCTGATCACCGCAGGCTCCACAGTTGGTCAAGACTGGGACTCTATTCCCATTTGTCAACCGTAACTCCCCGTTCTGGATCTAGGCCCTGACACCCTCCGTGGTGTCCAACAACGCCACATCCTTCCTCGATGTGCGTGAGTTTCCTTCAGCCACCATCATAACGGCTCCCGCCACTTTCTTAGCCGTAGCTTTTGTTGCCCTCTTCTTTAACGAGCAATTCTTGATTACATGACCTGGTCTCCTGCACCTGAAAGACATCGGTTGGCTTTGATTCCCTGCCTTACATTCAACAGCCCGATGTCCTGATTTCTTGCACTTGAAACAAACGTTGGGTTCCTCTTTATCTCCTCGGCAGTCTAACTTAACACGACTGGTGGTTAGTGTTGGGTTTCGAGGCCTGTCACCCAGTCGCCGATTTCTGGCCACCAGGAACTTGTTAGCTGCCTCAGCCATCTCCTCCGCCATCTTTAAGCGCCTCTCTCTCAAATGTGTGGCAAGATCTTCAGGGCTGGCATCCATGAATTGTTCTCGCACAAACAAATCATGCACGTCTTCGTAATTCTTTTAAGTCTTTGCCAGCTCCATCCACCTCTCAAAGTATGTCCTGATCCTAACCACGAACATTGACGGGCTTTCTCTTTCCTCAGGCTTGCAGCTTCTGAACCTGACTCTGTAGCCATCTTCCGTCAATTTGTATCGTGTGAGCAGTGCCTCCTTCACTTTTTCGTAGTTCACAGCTTCCTCTTGTGATAGCCTACAATAAGCCTCCAACGCAAGGCCAGTCAACAAGGCACTCAGCATAGTGGCCCAGTCCTCTTTCTTCCATTTATTTGACGGCGAACCTCTCGAATCTAAGGAACCAACTGTCCATCTCGTCTTTCCCATCCACAAAAGTCGGTAGCTTGAGCATCTTGGACTTGGCTTGATCGCTGGTAGGTTGATGGGTACTTCTGTCCGCTTGTTAAGCAATCTGAGCATGAATGCGCATCTTCTCGAGCTCATATTGTCTTTCAGCCTCTTCTCTTGCTAGTTGTTCTAGTCTTTCACACATTAGCTTCGTCTCTTCCTTGATGTAGTTTTTCCTTTCCTCGCCTCGTACCTCCAGAACGTCGACCAGCTGGGTTATTTCTTCGATAGACGACATGATGTACGAACTTTCGATGGTTAAATAATGCTCACTTACTTGCGTTGGTCTCCTCCGATCCTTTTGAATGCCTGATCACGGATGAGCCCCCAAGATGAAACGAACTTTGAAGATAAATGGGTGTTAGTTGTGACGTTGTAAGTGGTAATCAGGCGATGAATGCGCACGAGATGCACACAAGAACGGAGAAATAAGAACAGGAATCCTCGACGTCGAAATGGTGCAGAATTTATTGCACGTGCTTGGTAACAATACAAATTTCAGGGCAGCTGTCTAACTCCGATGCATACGGCACTCACTGCATTGCACTTTCTCTCTGCGCACTTTCTCTCTCTTCCTCTCCGGCTGAGCTTTTACATAGACACCAGCTAGTCTTGAACTCTGTCGAACATACCAGTCCTCACTGTCCCGAATTTTCTCGACCCTAGCAGTCACCATCGCTACACATAAAACCGTGACGTAGTGCGTACACACATACGTACTATCCATAAAGGATCTGACTAGAATCATCCCGTACAAAATACTTAGAGCGTATCTCAGACACGCCCGGTGACCCAGTATCTCCACGGGCCAGCATGCGCACGTTCACAACACACACTTGCATGGGCCCAGTGCATACAATGACGATCCGCTAAACATCGCTCACAACACACACTCGCGTGTACCCAACATGTATAATCATGATTCGTTACAGAGAAGCACCCCCAAAAACCGTTTTTGGTCAGCTTTGAGTATCCAATAGCTAAACCGGATGCAGTAGCGCTGTGATATAAATCGTTTGCAAGAGTTTTTCCTTCAGTAGCTGGAGTCGTCATACTGTATTATTCTATATGAAAAGGCTCACACGTCTTTAATTGATTGATGTGGGGCGAAGGAGTTGGGGGGACTTGCTTCGTAACACTACTACATTGTAATATTGGACGTGGAATCTGCTGATATATAATAAATGCACCAGCAAGACCAGTTATGACCCAAGGTTACCAGTTTTCACATTGCGGGGTAGATTGTTAATCCTCATTTTGCTTATCTTGTTGAGTTTGTGAGATAGATTGCTTTTCAACACAAAGTGATTCTTAGTTGCTTTAAGCTCTTCAAGTAGTCTTTCTTGTTTAGCCTTTTTGTCTATAGCGCTACCACATCCGCTTGTAACTTTCTTAGGGTTTTTTTCATTGTTTTCATTTCCGGACCATTCGAAGGTGCTGTCACCTCCGCTGGTGCTGTCGCTTCCGGTATTTGTGATTGTTGCTCCATCATCGTATATAGTTGGAGGATATTGATGTCCAAATTGACAATACTTAGCTGTCGTTAGAGCAGCGGCTATCGGTGCTAGAAACATACCATAGCGGTGATAGAGGTCACACATAGCACATCTAAGCGCATGTTCGACAAACAGCCTCAAGATCGCGTATTAGTGCAGGATGTTTTTCAGGGGGTATGGCAGCCTGTCTTAGCGTTTTTGTCATCGTATCGAGCACAGAGCTTTTCGACTTCGTCTTCGCTAAACGAATCAATTTGATCCACGGTTAATTCCTTCCCAAGGTATTGTTTGGTGTGACCTCCTGCTGCCAGGGCAGAAAGTCTATTCCGATGAGAATTAACTTCAGGCTGAGGGTTATTCGATGGGTGTTTGATTTGGACAGTTTCATCTTCCAATACTTGGTCTAGTATTTCGTCCATCTGCATATTTGTTGTTATACACGCGTGATATGAAATAAAATTCTCCGAACTCTAATGTACTGGTACGCCGCCCATACTACCACAAAAATGTGTGATTATTTGTAACAGATAACAACTTATCAAAAATAATCCTCACATGGTGGGTATAATATTATGTTATAACCACTCTTTAATATCGCTTAGTATGTGCTTAGTATTTGCTTAACACTGCTTAACATTTGCTTAACATTTGCTTAACGCTGCTTAACATTTGCTCAGTAATTACTCAGCAAGTAAGTATCTTATAAATAGCTGGCTGATCATTCTTCAACACCAGCTTAACATGTTTTGTCTTCTTTAGCTGCTCCCTTACTATGGCCCGCTCTTCCGAAGGAACAATATCGTTTTCACAAAGGCATTCCTCGAAGCTGTCTCGATCTTTACAGTGAAAAAAGGCATCCCAGCGCGTCTGCTCGCGGAAATCCTTCAGAACCGAGTTATATTTCTGGGTTAGGACCCACACAGACTGGTCTGCATGGCGGCCTGAGAAAGCCAGTTTTGATAACATGTTTTGCTTTTTTGTGAATGCCTTACTGGCACTGTAGTCGTCGATAATGTATAGGGCTGGTAAGCCCTGGAATATCTGGTATAAGGCGCAGAGATAATCGTGGAGCCTTTCACTTGGTTCTACAACATAGACCTGGGAATCAGTCCACACCCAGGGACATTCCTGATACGTTCGATTATATTGTATAGTGGGGCATAAGATAACAATGTGTTGAAAAACACCACGGTAGGGGCCTTCTAAAAGTTTAAGTATGAATGCGGTTTTCCCACATCCTGTCATTCCACAGATAATAGCTAAATGAGGATCTCTTGGAAAGAGGTCAGTAGACTGCTGAGATAAATCGACCATCTTCGATGTTGAGTTGCATCACATAAAGGTAAATGTTTAATGGGTCAGCTTTCTCTGCTTTTTTCGTTACCTGTATAGTAACCCCTCACTGGCATTCAGTATACGCCGACCACTACCATGTAGCTGATCGTCGTCTGTGGAGCGAAGGTCCAGCCACAGGGCGAACCCATAATAGAAGAAGTCTGACAGTTCTAGGTCTTTCGCGACCATGGCCACTTCGGGATGACACTTGCAGCCGGCTGCAAAGTACTTCCTTGCCTCATCCCACTGCTGATGGGGGAGCATGTCTTGGCTGTACAGCTGGTTGGGTATACCCTTGATGGTCACCTCCACCTTGGTCATTTTCGGGTTTTAGAAGTTATGGTGTTCCCTGCGAAGGGCGCGGCTGGATCCTCGAACAGTATCAAGATGTCTTTCGTACTGCGAGTGGATACATTGAGATTGATGTTCCACAATGTGTCGTTCTTGTCGCGGGTGATTTGCGGTGCCGGAGAACACGGTCGTACAGAATTGTCAAACGTCCGGCATACTGGTTACGGATCATCGGGGCGAGCTCGGGCTGTGTGATCATGTCATACTCGAGTGAAATGTTCTCGATGGTATAACTGGCATCAGTATCATCTGAGGCGTAGACTATGCGGCTGTGGTCGTTGAAGGTTAACTAGTATTCGAACCTGTCCCCCAAGGCCGACTGGTAAAATGCATATGACTTTCAGGCAACATTGACCACTCTTCGATCTGACTAGATGTCAGAGAAATATTAAAAGCAAGTCCAGCGGTCTCAGAGACAATAACATCATTAGCGCCACGGTTGGGAACCGTACAAGAAGCTGTTGGTTCTGATCGATTGTACTAAGGTTGTTCGTCACGATGACCGACGGGCGAACGCTTTCAACTCCTAAAGGTTCTCTCAGACGTCGATAAGGGTTAAGCTTTCGTCTGAATGCATTCGAATCCATACTGATAAACGTTCATTTAAAGTTGGGTATCAATCTTTAATATGATAACATGGCGGACTATGAGTTTGATAATGCTGTTTTTCATCGTGACGACGTAGATCCAATAGACGACGAGGTGGCCGTTGACACAAACTTACCATTATTTCCAGAACAAGATACGCAACAAGGAGCAGCCACTACGTCAGTATCACTGCGTCAGGAGCTACTCCAGACAGCGGTGAATGATAATTATAAGAAACTGGCTGAACAAGGCTAACCCCTTCTCTGGGTCGAAATTTGAATTGGTTGATGGGCGCTTACGGTTAAAAGCCTACCCTGACATCAGTCTTATAAAGTTAAGGACAAAGCAGCCCATTTCGTTTACCACTATAGGCGGGAAGCCCGGTGAGGTCAATGCAATTCGAGAAGAACTGGGATTTTCAGACTGGACCAGGGGAAAATCATATTTATCGGCTCAGGCTGTTGCAGCCCTTCAAACTGCTAGTAAGGAGTTGGGAGAGGCAGCTGCTGCAAGCAATGCTGTTGAACCTCAGATTCTATTCGTAAGGTCAAACCAGTCTGACCGAGGATGATATCAATGAGATTCTTGGAACGTATGGAGACTCCCCTATCAACCTATGTGAGCTCCGAGGTCTTGACCGGGCCCTGCAGAGTATCCGCGGTGAACTCACCAACAACCTTGCCCAGCTCACAGAACTAGATAAGCACATCAAAATGGAGAAGCGCAAACTGGAGGAAGCAGACCGTGGAGGTATCGGTGAGTTCACTTGACGTCGCATCGCCAAGCGTCTGTGTGACCTGCAGGATGAAAGAGCTTCACGCTTTGAGGCCGCTTCAGCGAGTAGACAAGAGTTCCGCTCTCAAATTAATCGAATAGAGAAACCATCGGTCGCATTCTTCACGAGGACACTAAGCTGGTTGTGCATATACGAATCCTATTCAGCGAACAAGGTATCACAGTTGTGTCTGGAATGGCGATTAGCATGTTAGTATTAGCCCTGGCCGAGGGTGGGAGCTCTCAAAGCGCTAATAATCTTACGAGGATGCTTCCTACAATAATGACTATTTTTTATTTAATTTTCATGGGTATCAGAAACCATAATTTGCTCTGCTGAAGGAATTTGGTGAATATTTTTTGTTATCCTGCTGGTCAGTTTGATCAAGCCAGTCTCCCCCGTATCTCCAGAGATATTGGGTGGGCATATTAAGACCATGATTGAGACCCAGCGTCTGGTCATCTGTGGCAATTATGATCAAGTTGTTGTACCCTGCCACACGATTGACTCGGAGCGACATGTCGCTCGGGGCCATGTACAGATCTATTCCGAAGACAAAGTTAACCTCAGAACCGGCGTATTGCAGAACGTCTTGGTAGCGTTTTATCGCTGAGGGGAGGTCTACTGGAGATGAAATGGTGTCTTCAACATTAGCTAAGAATTGCTTCTGCACATCAAAAGCATCCTACATTCATACTAAAACCCCTGTACGGGTTTGGGCCTGAGCCGCGAGAATAGCCCAAACGTATGTCCTGATACTGTCATTCAATCGCTCAACCCTAGGGCGGGTAAAACCATTTGACTTGTCAAGGATAAACGTGGTCCAGTCTGTGTCTGCGTTGGAAGCATCTTGCTTAATGTAATCCACGCGGAAGAATGAAAAAAGCTCTTTTATCCTTTATTAACGACATAGTCATTGGGTTATACATCCCTTTGTTAAGAATTTGTCTTTGTAGACCCTGCCGAGCCCGTGGTTTGGACATTTCACGCACCAGTTGGCGTGTGGGGAAACACCAAACTAGTTGCATATTTTTTCGCACGCCCTGCAGTTATAATGGTTGTTCCAAGGGTCCCACGCTTTATCTTGCAGTAATGGAATCTCCATCTCTTCTAGTATTCGCCTTGTCTGGTAGTAGGCGTGGAAGCGATACAATGACCGTAGTAGGAGGTCTTCTTCAGCAGTCATAATATGGTCTTTCAATGAAACACCGCACCCTATGGTGGCACACCAAACAGCGAAATTGACTTGGTTCTGCCAAAACTGCATCGGCTTGGACATCCAGGCCTGAACCAATTTGTCCGAAGACACCTGTGATAAACGATATTTTTCAAATATATCTGAGTACTGAATTTCAAACGAACCACCGGTGAGCACTTGGATGTTCACTTTGACGAAATCCATTACACCGTTTGCTTCATTTTGAACATCTGGCGAATACTTCGCCTTACTATTATATTTAAACGGAACATTATTAATAATGTATGTAACAGCGGTAAATGTTCAACGTTAGATGGGAGAACTCTTGAAATTGCCCTAATGGAGATAAACTATGCACCACAATGGTACAATATCTCCAAAGATTTTTGGCAGACGGCAAGTCAGTAGTCATTCCAGATGGTTATCATTATGTATGTAGCCTTGACAAGGCACTTAAACAGCATGGATTATCTGTGGAAATACACGCCCCGACGGGATATTTGCGAGTTTACTCTAAGAAAAAATACTATACAATTTTCCGACCAATTTAGTAAATTACTTGAATTTTCTTCGTTGAAGACTCTCGAGCCAAAAGAAACTAAAATTGTTGGCGGTCCATCTCAACTGACTGTCCATCGTGAACTTTTCATCCACCTCAGGGAACTCTCCACCAGCGAAAATATAGTTAATGGTTTTCCATCGACCGTGTTTTGTTTAGTCTCCGTTGCGAATGAATCTTGTGGCTCTGGAAGAATGTGGAAACCAGTTCATCCCGAGTACAAAAAATTAATGTCCTCAAAAATATCACATTTAATATTGGGTGTTTTAGATTTAAACGGATATAAATTAAATTGTGATTACATTCGTATAACGTGATGTTGAGGGGTGAGATGAACCTGGTAAAGACCTTTACCTATTGCAGCTAATAAAAGATGGTGTTTACAAGAGGGCAGAACTTCCTTCCATTCCAAAGGCATCTTTCAATTGGCTTCTAGACTTTAGACTAAAAAACCCTTACGTTTTCACAGG
>JBCEWB010905332.1:3012-15648 GCA_039654565.1 Peronia peronii
AGACTTGGAAGTATGAGTATGAGACTGAGGCTGCAATATACAAAACATGACTGACTTGGGTAAAATTGAAAAAGGATGATTATTTACATTCTTAACTTCCTGAGAAGCATACACAATGGTTATTGTAAGATGCTCAAGTCCTTATCAGTTTAGCTGTTACTTTTTCTGTCTATATAGTCTGAAGGTCCATTTTCACCTGGGTTGAGATGTGAAATGCGTGTAAATTATCTTTTCCCCACACAAAATGCTAGGCTCTATTGGGATTTGAACCCTGGAACTTCTTATCCCGGGTCTGACAACTTAAGATACTGGATAAGGATGCTAGTATTCTAGAACGCTATCTTATCATTGGCTTTACGTCTCATCGTAGAGCTTTTTTCATTGAGTATTATGAAGTTTTGAAAATTACTTTCTATATTTTGTATGTCCACCTGTTTGTTTGTCTATTTGTCATCAGGTGGGTGGAGAATATGCGATGACTGTACTGGATCATATGCGCGTCAATGGTCGCTTCTGTGCCTGCGGTCAAATCTCACAATACAACTCAACCGCACCTCCCCCAAGTAGGTCATGTATTTATTTGAATAAGTTGGTGCATAATTAATATTTAATTCTCTTCTTTGACAGTCCATCGGATTCAATGGTGACGGTGACTTCGGTGTTGCCATTTTCATTTGGAATGATGGGGGATTTACCGACATGTTCTTTGGTGGCACTGAGACCACCAGCTTTTGACGACAGTGTTGCTCTTATCTGAAGCAGTAAAATAATGACTGCCCTGGTTGGCTGTGTCTTCAGTCATGGACCTTGACTTGATAGTAACACATTGTCCAGTCTCTGTCATAACTCATAACAACTCTATTTAAAGTGATTAAGTTGTGTAAATGCTATATTGTGCATTCTACAGATGTGGACAATGACAGAAATGCAGATACTGTTGACAGAATAAACCTAGTCAGGCAAAATATTGTGGGCACTAGTATAGACAGTAAGACCTGAAGATATGACGGCCACTATTGAGAGAGCAAACTAATCAGGCAAAACTGTATCTGTTTGCTGGAATCATTGTACTTCTATAACTAGTGCAAGAATTTTAGGAATAACAGAATTCACAGATGTAATTGCGGAACAAAACTAGTTAAGCAAAACTGGGGGAAAAGCTGGTACTTTGAAGACAACAAGAACTGCAGAATCATTGACTTTCCAAAGCTAGTCTGACAAACACTGTGAGCACCAGTGGTTTTGGCTACAAGAACTGCAGACATAGTGGGAACTACTGATATTATGAAACCTCATAGAAACTGCAGACAGTTCTGTTATCATAATGTGTCTATTATAATTTGAAATATCTTAAGGTCTGTGCAAATCTGACAATAAAATGTCTTAAGTTTGTACTGACCAAGGCTACATTATTGTGTAGGCTGAGAGAAAAAAGTGATTATGTATTATAGGCCAAAATCACAGAGTCTACAGTCATCTCTTGTCCTCAATCCCCGATTGTTAATGGGAATATTAAGCTTTCTACTTTAGTAGAACATAGCATTTTGGGCTGCCATCAACTTCTCTGCTGGCCGCAGAATTTTTAATCGGTTACCATGATGATATTTCAGTTTGCATGTTCCTGAAAAATAAATCTAAATGTGCAACATTTTGTAATTTTTCATTTAGAGAGATTGACGACCCCATTCTAAATTTGACATGACAAAATAGAGGTGGAATATTTCTTAACTTTTCATCAAAGAAATGGATGTGTCTGTTAATTTTGGTAAATATTTTCATTTCCTCCTTCCTTGTCCACCCTCCACACATCGGGGATATGCTCTTCAGGTCGAGACTTCCTTAACATCATCATGCTGAAAGAGCTGTTTGTCGATGGTATCAACGTTTTCTCATTCATGGATAGATGGGAGGCTGCTCAGAGGGAGATGGCACAGTGGATCAGACAAGTGAGACTATCTTTAACTTTTCAGTCTGTTGATAAGACAGGATAGATACGATAGGTGATATAAGACAGATAAAATTAGACAGATAAGATTAGATAAGATAACCTTATTTGTTCTCGCAAGAAAATTCTGAAATTCAGACTGTTTTTAACTCATAAAACTTGTCGATAAGACAAGATCAACAGATATATATTTATAAGACATTTAAGATCAGGTAAATGAGATAAATAAGCTTGGAAAAGCCTTTCACTATTGATGAGACAATTTTGTCGCTGTTGTTGCTGCTAGTGTTGTTATTGACATTCTTATTGTGTTTGTTGATGTTAATCATAACACTGATGATAATGCTTAAAATAATGTCCTTGAAAGTTTGATCAAAATTTTCATTAGAAAACCACAACATGCAATACATACACTCTATCTTGTGGTTGATTGGAACTTGTGTTCTTTTTTTCTTTTTGATCCATTGTGGATGTCACAAGTAAAACAAGTTCCTTACATGATGATAAATAAGTTTAGCAGACATTTAAACACAGGTTAAAAAAAAATATTAGCAAAATTGTGTAGTTTATCGTGGTAATGAAACGTTTTTTTTTGTTTATCCGCAGGGCAAGGTGAAGTATACGGAAACTGTGAGGGAAGGCTTTGTCAAAATGCCTGATGCATTCTTAGAGATTTTTAAGGGTACTGCCTCTGGAAAATTCATTCTCAAAGCTTAACATCCTACAGTAGATGTTACCATGATCAGCATTAATTATCTGATGAGCTATTAGCATTCTAGGATAAACAACCATTTCCACTCATAATATGATCAGATCACCATTATTCAATGATTTTATGATTGTCCAGTAGTCATTTAACATATGGCAGAAAATCAGTGTAACAGTCCTGTTTCTTTTATATACTTAGATTTACTAGTTAGACAGTGTTGATGTTTAGCACTGCTCAGAGTGGTGAATTCCTCAAACTGGTGCCACTAGCAGCAAAACTGATGAGGAAAATGGTAGCTGTGTCGGATAGGGCCCCTTTTCAGATAATCAGTGATTTCTACATCCTCTCAGTAACAGAGCTTCACTTAGGCTCATATGTTCATATGCCAACAGATTTTACTTAGTTTTTTTTCTATATTATTTGACATAGTCTTGTGCCCCATTTTTTTTTTATTGGGCTGATCATTCATCATATTCTGGTGATTTCCATTGGCTCTCAATGAAAAGGTTTTGTTTAGATTCACAGATGCTTTATCGACAGCTCTTATCCTCACACTACATCAGAAATTTTTTTTTATCCACCAAGTAGATTGAAAGAGTCTGTGATAGATGTATTCAAATGGGAATCATTGTAGATGTTTGATGAAATCATATAATTATTTTTCTGTATAGCCCTGACTACAATGAGTTGCCTCAACGAAGAGCCAAGCGGGCTCAAAAATTTGGCTAGCGTTAGTAATTCATTTTATTAACTCAATTCAAAATTCTTCATATTGTTTTTCAACTTTTTTTGGTGTATTTGATCAGTTGCCAGTGGACAGTTGTCTTAATTTTAAGACATTTTTTGTAAAATGATCTTGTGTCTACAATGATGTAAAGATATTCACAAGAAGTTTGTGCTGTGCTGTGTCTCTCTAAAGTTTATATGCCATTCAGATTCTTTTGTTTTTAAAAAAGTGGTTTTGCCTTTTGAATATGTGCGTTTTATTTCTATGTCCTATGTCTTTTCCTGTGTAATTTTCTTTTATTTTATACCACATATTATTTATCCAATTTTTCCCCTCTATCTCTTTTTCTTTCTGCACATCATTTGCTCTTGAGACTTGCTCAGTCTTCTTTTTTGTATTTTTTGTATTCTTTTTCTCACTTTCTTTCTTTTTCTCTTCTTACTGACTTTTCATTTTGTGTCACATTTCTTCCATTTTTTCTGCATTATCTTTCTCTCCCATCTCTTCTTGCACTCATTTTGTACCAAGTATTTTTTCACCTGATTCTTTTTTCTTCTTGTCCAAGTATTCTCTTTAAGGTATTTTGAGGTGGGATTACATACACAAAAGCAAGTATAGATTTAGTTTAACCCATATGCAGAAAAAGAAGGGAAAGGCAGAAAATACAAAAACCCTGTTCCCTGTACAAAAAGAAAAACCTGTCTTTTTTTTTCCTCTCTACTTCCTTAGTTTTTCTTTCTCTAAATTGCAGGACAGACCTCCCCTTCTCCTTTTTTCCCTCAATGGTCTCTTTGTACTTTTCACCTTCCCTTTTATTCTTGAAGCCAAGAATATCTGTCCGACAGGATTATCAGATATTATATCAGATGCCATAAATCTCAAATATATGTGAATTTGCCTACATAAAGGCACATAAACATGATATATATATATATATACTAATAATCTATATTATGGTAATAATAGTGATCTCATTGAAGTGAGAAATGATTATCTTATACAGAATAGACTATATCTTTTTATACAATAATATGCATCTATAATATAAGCGTGCTTTCTTCATGCTACGAGTTGGACTGCTTATTTTACATGTCTATGTACTGAGCAGTTTGTTTGCCCATTAAATTATAGTCAAACTTCAGGATAACGACATCGCCCAGGACCAGAAAATTATGTCGTTATCCAGGGGTGTCGTTATTCCGAGGTTTTCAAGATGCCGGAAAAAGGGGACGTGGTGAGACTTCCATGAATAGAACGATGCGATGCGTGGACCAGTGCCTGTGATAAGACATGTCCCAACCACATTAGAATGTGTATTTTTCCTGTTGTCAAAGGGTTTACTAGTTATGCTTTCACTCTGCGATGCGTATTTTCATTGTTTTGATCATAAACAGTGCTCGAAGGCCATTTTCCATCTGTAGTTGCCTATTTGACTGGAATTTTTGTATAGGGCGTAGGTGTCAACTGCCGATTATCACTATATCGATCTCGCTAAACAGGGGTTTTGCTAAAATGTATGTCGCTATTTTGGGGTTTTTATTACTAATGATATATAGCAAAAAAATTGGGACCAGAGGTCAATGTCGCTATCCAGGGGTTGTCGTTATTCAAGGGTGTTGTTATCTAGAAGTTTGACTGTATATTCCTTTTGCTAGAGGTGAGAGATCTAGAACATGTTAACAAGCATTATCATGCAAGTTTTATTAAGGAATTATAAAATCCCACATCACCCCCCCCCCCCCTTCCTCCCCCCTCCCCCTCCCAACAACTTGCTCCATACACACATACATGTACTGCGCTGGAAATTTTCAGGTGATGTAGGTACAAATGTGTTTTCTCTACTATGATTCTATGTTCACGATTTTTCCATTGTACGAAGACCAATGGTTTTCTTCTCACTGTGCTTATGCATGATTACGTTCTCTAGAACTGGCTTTTATATCCGATGCCTTCAGCATTTATATGGCATGCAGCAAAAAGAGAACAAAAAAAAAAACAAAAAAAAACACTAATACTTTCATGCGGGAACAGGCTGGCTCAGCGAGCACATACTCCTCTTATATCTGTGTCGACATCACTGGCTAAGTTATGGGCATCAAATGGGGAAGGTCATATGTAAAGGTTGTCATATAAAATAAGTCAAATGTATGGCCAGCTGACCAGTAGACATCATAGACCATGGTCATTCAACTGGAGCACCTCAAGTTATCTATCTACCTACTTACATATATAATCTATTTACCCACTTACATGTATTTATTACATATCTTTCCATCCATCAGTCCATCCATCCATCAATCCATCCATCAACTATCTATTTATTAATCTATCTATCTATCTAACTGTCTGTCTGTCTGCCTGCCTGTCTGTCTACCCTCTATGTCTTTGTCTACCTGTGTGTCTGTCTGTCTACCACTTTTTGTTTTCTTTCTTTTGTCACATCCATGTCAAGAACTTTGAACAATATCAGAAAGAAAGATGGGAAAACGTCTTGCTTTTCTTTTTATCTATAACGTTATTTATATAAAAAAATAACATATGAAAAAATAATTACAATAAGAAGGTAACATTTGTTTTACATTACCATTTTTCCAAAATTGTTCATGTTTCAAGCAAAGAGCACAAAGTAGTGATATACATGTATATAAGGCAAACTTTTTCAACAATATGAGAGAAACAGGTAGGGAAAGACAAAAAAATGGTGAGGGATAATGAAATATGACAAGAAAAAAGAGGAGAAAGAGAGAAGGAAAAGAAAAGTCACACAAATATTCAAGAACTGATATCATAGAAAATTGTTTTTAAGGTAATCAGGAGAAAATTAATGGAAATGTGACAGAGAACATAGTGCCAATAAGAGGAGAAAAGCAGAGCGATAAGGGGAAAGATGAGGAAGGAAAGATAAGAGAAAGGAAAATGAGTAAAATTATTAAGTAAATGATGTAAAAAGAAGAATAGATTGAGGGAAAATTGGATGAAAAATGGTGCACATATAAAATAATTACACATAAAAACAAAACAAACAAACAAAAAAAGTAAAACATGTTTATTGTAAAGCAAAAATCACTTTATTAAAAAACAAATTAATTTGAATGGCTGATGAGCTTTACAAAGAAAGAACACTAACTTCGTTTGTCTGCATCATGGCGGACAAAAGATCATTTGATGTAGTTGACTAGGTTCAGTGAAGTAATGCTGATATAAAAAAAAAAAAAAAATAGCAAGATGATGATAAATTTGCAGGATGATTGTTAGATGAATACATGTATGTATCACACAAGCTGATACCAAAAAGACTTTTTCAAACAAGTGCAGTGTAAATAGAGAAATAGCTTTGTAATGTACTGTAAACTAAAATACATCAATATAGTCTAAGTAAAGACTTGACAATAACAGAATGTGAAAATCACCAGAACATGTCAAGATGGCCTGTCCAGTATGACAACAGAGTTCCCAATATCCCGGGAATTCCCATCGATCTTCCGGGAATTCCCAACGATCTATGTCCTTGGCCCTGCCTCGGCCCAAGGTCTGTCTCACTTCTATGTTTGACCTTGTTATGGTGGGTAGGGAATTTACGGCTAAAACTCTTCGCTCTCAGCCTACTGAACCTAGATGCCCTCCAAATAGGGGTAGTAGTGAGTCGTGTTGATGATTTGATGATACAGGGAAATACCGATGTACTTCCGCATTAGATTTTTCCCGAAGTCTTGTGGTTAACTAATGAAGCATATAAAGTCTTGTAAACAAAAGAAACAAATAACTGTTAAGGGAAGCATGCAGATAAAAATCTGTTGATGCAGGAATTTATGACCTTCAATAACACCAATGTCAGCATCAGTGACAGGATGTGGAAATTATTACAATGTGTAAAAATGGCCTGTCTAACATAGCTATCACTTTCAATGGTGAGGAATGTAACATTCTGAGCAATGCTTGCCTTAACATTATTTGACTAGCAAATCTGCAAGGACAAAAGAAGCTCTGGTTTATTATTGGCCTGTTATGGGCCTAGATTAAGTGATGATTGGAGAGTGTTAAAATCAGTGATGGTAGTAGTATAAGATTGATTACGGATGGAAGAAACAGTAATTTATCCTAGAATGTTGATATCATGAAACTCAGGAATAACAACAGCTTGAGTTCTGACAGAAATCTCTTGCTAGTCTCACTGTCTCATTATTCCAGGAGAGAGAGAAATAATGAAGATGCGGGTCAGTAAAAAGAAGATATAACAAAGATTATGCATATAACTTTAGTATGGTTACTTCCCCTGTTGGCGAAACGTGTGGGCAGCTTACGGTATATATTGCAGTTGTTTCAGGCAGCATATCTCAATGACGACAAACTTATGATTGAGGCTGATGTCATTTCTTTACCTGATAATCGCTACCACCAGAGCAAATTGCAATATCTGCTGATATCGCATCTCAAGAGTGTGTATCTAAGCTTAGCAGTAGTGCATGGCTTTATAGTTTATGAGTGCAAACACACTGACCACCTGTACATCGACACAGTGAGTATAGAACATTATACTTCTTATTATCTCATCTTGAGGCATTATTAGCAGGCCTATTGTTTTGCACTGTTACGGTCTACGCTCACAAAGAAGGCGTGATGCAAGGGACTGACCACAAAGTGCACAGAGCATGTAGGCGTGTAGACAGACAGTGTGATCTAGTGAGCTGCACAGCTGTACTACTATGTACTACTAATAGGTCAGCAAGCTACCCAAAGATTTCAATTGAGTCAATGTAGAAATTTGTGCTATTACCGATCTTTTGATTTTCAGTTGTTGTTATTCAAATATTTAAATTGTTCTTATTCAATTTTTTATATAGTGTACATAGCAAGAAAAAAATGGAGATCTGAAATTTTGTCATTAAGCCTGAGAGCTCAATGGAATCAGTGTCTTTAAAGATGTTAAATGTGTAGTTCATCACTGAATGCTGGTAACTTATACTTGAAAGCTGGTACAGGTAGTTTAGCCTACAAGTTAATTCCTAGAATACTGGCATTTAACGGCAATCTATCTTTAGAATGTTAGTATTTTGTCCCACAGCCTTCATGGTTTATCAAGAATGCTGGTAATTTATCTCTGCATGCTAACATTTCACCCTCAAGTGCTCATATTTTATCCTATGAATGCTTGTAATTTATCCTACAATACTGTTCATTTATCCTTATATACGTGTATTTTATCATACAGTAGTGATCACGGTCACATCTGCTGTGAGATACTAAGCTTTAACAATAAGCTTCCCGGAGGCAGTACCCTTGAAAATCTCCAGGAATGTGTCAGGCAGCTTGGTGAAATCTTCTCTCACAGTCTCAACATACTTCAGTCTGCCCTGTAAACAGACACAAAAGAGTTCCCATTAATTGTTCTGTAAACTGCTAAAGAGTAAGGTTTGCTTTCAATGTTCCACCTAACATTTGCATCACCTCCAATCTATCGCTAAGTTTAATAGCTTTTCATCCATTCACCCACACACCCATCCATCCATTCATCTCTTTATCCATCCATTAATCTATCCAACTGCTAACTGATTCATTCACTAATTCATTCTCTATTTATCCATACATATATATATATAATATATATATATCCATCCATTCATCCATTCCTTTATCCACCTTTACTGCTTGCTCTAAAATCCAAAGTGAGCCAAGAGCATAAGGAAAAAAATAACAACAATACTTTTGTGCTCAACCTTTGAAAGTACATGGACTGTTCTTCTCTGGTATAGCATCATGATCAATAACTATCATGATCATTATCATCTTACAGAACAGTTTTGAACATCAAGAAAGAAACACCCAACTGACAACTAACTCCCTGCCTTAATAGACACAATGAAACAATATGCTTAACTTAAAGATGATAATATTTTGTAAAGCCCCAGCTTTTTGTCAACCCATTTGGCTCTTAGTCAGGGCATCATCATTATCAAAGTCCTCATCGTCAGTAATCAGAGTAACATTAACAACAGCACCAGTAGCAGCAATAACAACACAACAACAACATCAACAGGTTTGAAAGTTAACCCTCTACAATCCAGAATGATATACATGTATTTTATATACGGCTAAGGAATGACCTCAAAAGGCTGAAAACTGTGAACATGTTGGGTGCTTCACATCAAAAAGATTATTCCAGAGCACAGATTTTTAAAGCATATCAGTATTCAGCCCTTACATATGACTTCACTGCAAGATTTGAGCAACTCTTTCTTATGACAACAGGACCTCTGTTCTCATTTGAAAAGCATCAGGTGAACTATTGGTGGACCAACATTTATATGATGGCAATTGATTCAAACTGTACAAATGACACTTGGTCAAAAGGCAACCCAAAAGAATCAGAAACTTATGGCTATATGATTTGTGTATTTGGAAGGAAATTCAAGAACTGAGTATTATGCATGATTTTTGGACTCCATCAGCTTCTTGGATACTCTTGTCGAGAGAGTTACTACAGACAATCATCTCACCTCTTTGATCCACTGAGCCATCTCTATCTGGGCAGGCTTGAACTTATCTAGGAAGGAGTAGACCATCACTCCACTGACCACCAGCTCCTTCAGCATGATGATGTTGAGGAAGTCGCAAGCTGAGCCACACATGCCACAGGTAAGCAGGTAGGATAGGGGAGGAGGGAAGGAAAAGATGAAATAAGATAAGATTTGTCCTCAAAATGAAATTCCTTTCACAGTCAATAAGACTAATATACATGTAACAGGCATTCATATTCGTATGTGCACAGATTAAAATGCCATTAATAGCAACGTAACAGGACACAGTCATGAAAAACTGCACAATTTGATAAGCATGTCACTGATGGCTGAAATATTCACCAAAATTTCGAACAAACATGTCAGTGTCTCTAAAGATCAAATAAGAGAAATGTTGCATCTCTGTTTCTGCATGCTATGTCCTTGCAGCAACTTGAAAAAACTGAAGGTATCTTTGTAGAAAAGAAACAAAAAAATCTGCAGCCGGCAAAGAAGTTGACAACAGTCACAAAATCTATTTTCCAACTAAACAGCATGCTGGGCGGTTTATATTCCAATTAAAATTATGGACTGAAGGTAAAAGATATTTGCCCTTAATTTGATAATCTCTCCTTGCTCTCAGCCTATAAAATAAAAGACTAGTCATGCAAAATAATTTACCACAATTTGCACAAACCTTAACTTCTCTGATATCATAATGCACACATTGTAATTATCACATTAAACACACAAATTAATTGAGAGCATTACAGGAATTCCTTCCTACCATCAGTGACAAACTTGTCAAGTTGCTGCAATTTTCTTAAGTTTGCTTTATTCTTTAATCATCTGTGAAATTAAAGCCTATGAGCATGTGAGAGAGAATGGATATTATATTACACGTATGTATGTAGAACATAGGCAGACTGAAAAATAAGTCAGTGACCAATGAGCCTTGCTGTAACCTAGCAACATTTAAACACTGGGTTGAAATAGCTCCAACGATAGGCTGAAAGACCTTATGCATATAATGATATACTCAGTATTGACAGAATAGAACTGGCAGACTAAAAACTGGCAATACCACTCATACTGAAGACAGAATAAGAAGGGTAAGCAAGATAAAAAAAAAAAAAAACTGCTGAAACTATAAGTAGTATAAAAACTGCAGACATTGCAGCAGCTGGAATAAGAGATAGTGATGCCCGTCACAATGTGTCAATTGTTATAGTTTAAACAAGACAAGATAGGATAAGAATAAAGACAGTGCAAAACAAGACAAGACAAGATAAAGTGCATTTGTTTCTAAAAGGAACTTCCTTTCACAGTTGATGATATACAACACACATGGATCATGCATTCACACAAACACAGCTTACTTGGGGCAGATGTCGTGGAGTTGTACTGCGAGATTTGACCGCAGGCACACAGGCGGCCATTGATGCGCATGTGATCAAGTACTGTCAATGTATATTCCCCGCCCACCTGATGAAGGGCAGACAAGCAAACAAATATCAAGATAATCTGAGACTGCAATGTTTGAAGTTTAAGAATTTCATAAAACACACTAGAGAAAGCACTGTGGGGCACTGAGGCCTATAACCCAGCGGTAAAGAAATTCCAGTATCCTGCATCATTAGAGACGCCTTTACATCAACAATGTAATAGTTCCAAAGATACCTACATTATCAAAAGTAACAGACTACAATAATTTTGCAAATATCAGTGTGACACTCCCAAGATACAGTTTCCTTACCAATCAACCAGTTCTCAGTTTATTATATTATTAGTGTAATATTACACAGGATTATGGCACTATGAATAATAACAGTTCTCACTGCCTGCATATAACTAAAGTGATCACCAACTATATCTTCACAAAATCAAGGGAACAACCACAAAATCTTTACATTTTCAAAATAACACTCACAATGCCTTGACATTATCAAAGTAGCAACCACAATATCCTTACATTATCAAAGTAACAGTCCACACCATCTGGGGCAAACTTCTTGAGAGCCTCATCAACACTGGTCTGCTTGTAGTTGAACACATGATCAAAACCTAGCTGTTTCAGCCAATCACATTTCTCCTGGGTTCCTGCAGAGCCAATCACTGTGCAGCCCTGTCAATGGACAGTTCATAATGCCAGAAATGGGATGATTATGGGATGAGATAACCACTTACAGGAGACTGACAGGCGTATCGTTACACGTTCTCTTGAACATATATCAAACGTGACAGGTTATTGCTTTCTTCACCTAAAGTAACATTATCAAATTTTCAAATCTCTAATTCAACATGTGAACTAAATCTTTTTGGTATGTTTAACCAGACTAAAACAAATAGTGTATATTTCATTCAGACTGAAAAACAATTGAAATAAATTAACATTGAAAACAAAGAGCTGTTTATGACCTAACCATCTATATAATATTATTATAACCTATAAATTACCATAACTGGCTGAATGAGTCAGCTGTCAAAGAGACCTGATAAAGAAAATCAGTTTTTACTGACCATAGTATGACAAGAGTTAACTTTGAACCTGAAAATCTCATTGAGGAGAAGTTGTAGCTTAATGATTTTTTTACTACACGGCGTCACAACGGTGGCACTTTAGTTGCGCTGGGCTTGGCCCGAAACCACAAGCGGGGTCATGAGTATCAGGTTACCTCGCATAAGCTGCGCCGTGGCGGGAAAATAGACGGATTTATAGGGCTGTTTCTTCATTAAATTACCTCTTTATGTTAAGGAATGC
>JBCEWB010905553.1:0-15645 GCA_039654565.1 Peronia peronii
TAGATAGATAGATAGATAGATAGATAGATAGATAGATAGATAGATAGATAGATAGATAGATAGATAGATAGATCAAATTAGACGACATGGAGACCGCCAACCATAAGGACAAACATAGACCCAGACAGACAGACGCGGAATTAGACAGATAACCTCGATATCTCCATTCTTACAAAGTTTTAAAACAGGTCCATTCCCCTCCCGGCCCCTGTGGTTTGGCCATACGCCCCCGGCGTCTCTAAGTGTGTTTTACATCATTCAAACAAGCTCGTGCCCTGTTTCCTTTCAAATCACGCCAGCCCTTCTTCCCCACAAAAAAATAGTACAAACAGACCCCACCAAGCTGCTCTCTTCATTTCCCCAACTTCACAAAAATGTGCGGTAGCTCTAATCACTGACTTTCTCTCTCTTCTCTCTCTTTCTATCACTTTCTCTCTTTCTCTCCATCTGGACACGCATCTTTCTTGCCATCGACCGCCGATAAAGGTCGGTGTTTTACCTTGACCCGGAAGCAATGCGTCCTTCCTTAGATCGAGCGCGCGCGCGGACTAATCTGGCGCGTTCCTTATCACAAGCCGGCTAGCGAGACAGGCTAGGCAAACCAATGGAATGTGTTTGTGAGGAACACTAGGAGCAGTAAGAACTAATGCTTTCCATGTTTGAGCTCGGCATTCATTGCATCTAACCGAATTTAAGCCAAGGCAGTGGATTTTTAACGCTCTATATCTTTGCTTTCCCGCTCTTTCGTCTGGAAAGAGTTTTTTCGTTTTCTGCCTTTGTTTTTTATTTTCATTCCACACAGTTACTGTTAAATGCATGATTTTTGTTAATGTCATTATTCTTTATACTGCAATGGTAACTGGTGTATGGAACAGATTTATAGCGAAATGCTCCAGGATAATGACATGTTATACTGCAGCTTTATGGAGATGACGAGTGTATAATATTCTGGTAATTTGGATGCATAGAAGTAACTTATAATGGCTAATCGCATTGTTTTTACATCCTTCGGGAATCAAGGAGTACGTAATACTTCAGTTTGAAAGCAAAATCAATATCGGCTCTCCAAGATAAAGCTCAGATTAACCTGCTGTTGCTGCCATGTTATATTTTATCTTCTGAACTCACTGTCAGTTTGTATAAATGGATGAGTTCTAGAGCAGCAATTATAAATCAAATGTGCCAGTTTTAGTGTGTTATTTTCGTTATGCTAACCTAAAATAACAAATTAATTCGAGTTCACTAACCATATTAGACTCTGAATCTGCCCCTCATCTCCATTCTGTGTCTGTCTTTGACCCATAAATTGGTTTGTTAATCACCAGTACTGGTGATCTCCAATTAAACCGCTAATATTTTCTGCCGGTAACAGTTCACACTTGTGCGAGTTTCTGACGCAAACATAGAAAATAACATGTGTATGACTGTGTCAAAAACTTTTTGTAAGTTTAATAATCGCTTGAATTGAACCAACGGGTCTCAGTCGGTTAAAACCTCTGGAAATGGAAGCGACTAATTGGTATTCAATTGACGTGGTTTTCATTCAGAACAGTAGACCATAAACTTACGGCAGCCTGCAGAATAGTAACAGGCGAAAAAAAAATATTGCAGGAATAGGGAGTGGCATATCAAACCGCGGTCGTTTTAGCGCCAAAATTGAAATTTGTGTGGGGGACATACTGAAAATTAAGTGCTGAAAAACAGGAGGGGGCACGAAAAGTAGGGCAACGCTTGCTTGTTTGCCGAAGGAGGCTGCTTTTTATTTCATCTTAACCCATTGTGTGCCCCAGATTCTATCAGATACCAGAAAGGCTTCACATTTTCAACATATGAATGGACATCGTTTGACTGTTTCATCCCTCGTTGGTTGCTAACTAGTCATGACCTCATTTTTTTTTCTTTTCAACCATTTGTATCTTCCCTTTTTTATGTGGTCATGTTGATAAGAGCCCATCTGTTCCCTCTTGAACGCGAAGCTGTCTTGTTTCTTTCCTTTTCTGTTCTTTTTAAAATTTTGTTTCTCTTCTTCCCCTCCCCCATTTTCCTCCCTCTTCCAATGACATTTTGTTTTTCACATTGCAAATCCAAACGCTAATGTAATGAAACAGTAAAAGTAAGAAAAGTTTTCGATTACATCTATCTCGCTATCTATATCTTCATCTGTGAGTACAAGCTGAAATAATATTTGCCACAACAGGACGCGAGCAAACGCCACTTAATCAAACTTCCAGGAAATAAACAAACAATGATGATATCATCAATATTACAGGGGCAAATAACAAACAAACAAACAAACAAACAAAAAGCAGAACGGTTTTATTGCTCTTTCTCTGCCAGTATAATACAATATTGTGCCATTAGTGTAACTAACATTTCAACACCAATCAATGGTCTGTCATTGATATGTTAGAAATGTCAAGAGCGAAACTGTTCAAAGGTTCGGTCAACCCACAATGCCCCTGAATTCCTTTCCAAACAGCCTGTGATGTCAATATCTTTCACAGCCAATGAAAATGAGTCGTATGTGGATTTCCACCAAATAAAGATATCAAAGTAAAACCTCAAGTCATGACCATTCAAGTGGTGAAAAAAAATTATGAGCTGGTTTGACTGTAGCCAGAGATATTGCGTATTGACAAGACAAAAGGTAATCCCATCAGCACTGACTAAAATCTGCAGAAATACCAGCAAAAAAGAATAGTTTAGCTCATAAATCTATAAGTCACCTCACAAAATCCTGATATACTTATAATCAGAGATGGACATTCCTTGACCTTTTGCAATATAAAAACATCGATATGACATATCGATATCTCCCGTATGAATATAATAACTAATTATGTCGTTATAGAAATCCTCACACTCCAGCATTCTCTGTTATTGTTATATTTGGGGATAATCAACTGTTTCCCTTGACATCTTTGTTACAGAAAGGCGATGCTGGGCAGTTGCTGTGCGGCACTTCGAGTTCTGTACATATATTTCTTTGTTAAAATTACAAGGATATATTGATATTGAGTGGTTATGTCTGACCAAGTGACACCATTTACCACAACAATAATATCAACAACATTTACCAACTCCTAAGGAATCCATGCTCAATCCCTTAATCTCGCTCCACGATAGTCTGAACTCTACTCTAAAGTTGATGGGATTTCTGTCTGACTTTCTCAATGTATGTTGCATATCCTAGAATCAGAAGTGACGCGTTCTGGAGCACATTTCATTTCAGATCAACCCAAACCGGAAGTAGAAATGCAGACTGTGCTATTTGATCAGATTCAAGTTATGAGAAACCTTGGAGTTTTTGATTACATCACTTGTGTGTTGGTATCAATGACCTTTTAGAACTTTGTTTTAATATATATTTAGGACAGTAAAAGAGTAGTCATCACAGGTTAGCTGGTAAGGCACAGAGCACTACACACACACGAAACAGAAAAGCCAGCCAGTCAGCATTGTAATATGCATTTCCATTTCTCAACGTAGATTATCTTATTGTGAAGTTTAATTTTCTGGTGGACTAAACAAACCTTGTTTCATTAACACCTCCCATCCGCAGTGCTCTTCCATATTTGGATGCAGCATAATTCAAAATTTCAAAATGTAGAAGGAAAATCATTTTAATCTTTCCGTTTAAATCCTGTGTTACGTGCGAGAATCCACAACTTTTGGAAATAAATATAGATTTTTTTTCACCGTGAGTAATGAGGAAAAAAATGTACAAAAAGGCTCCGACATTTACTATTTATTGTGAATGCCATGTCAAGTAATGTGCTGGCAAAATGCCCAATATTTGTGCGACATTTGAGATAGATTGTTGGACATAGAGAGTTAACAACAAAACTATAAAATTACCTGAGATAAATGCACAAAAATAATACATAAAAAAAAGATTAGCAACTTGGTAAGATAAATCTTTAAGAAAAATCTATGTGATTATCTCATAAGATAATATTATGGACATGTACTCCTTGGGGATAAAAGTTCAGCTTTAGTCAGCTTTCATGGCATTCATGTATCTCCCTAGGTTATTTTTGAGTACAGTCAGGCTCCAGGATAAGTGTTCTCTTTTTTTTTCGTTGTGATCTATACATATAGAATTTCCCTAACACTCTCTTCTCTGCCCCCACCATAAATGTCATCAATCCATTTGTGCAATTTCCTAGTAATCTCGTTTCCAAATCAAGAAGCAATGCATTGATAATCATTTTTCTAAAGAGTTATTACATGTGGGGTAGGGGAGGCGCCATACATTTAATATTTGTGAACACACATAAAGATATATGAAGACCACAAGGGAAAAGTGACAGTAGTCACAAAATATAGTTTTGCTGATTATCTGATCTACCAGTAGCCTTCCTACTGAAGTTTCGCCCTTCTGTCTGCCTCTGTCGAAAGACGATTGTAAGACTATAAATAAAAGATACAAGGACATATTTCTTAAACAAGAATCACACACTTCCAACTCTTAAAATTAATTTTACATAAAACTAGTATTTTGTGACTACCGTCATTTTCCCCCTGTGGTCTTCATATATATAGATAGTGATCGTTTATCAGGAAATACTGGGCAAGGACTAAGTATTGTGAGAATTGGTTTAGTCCTGCAATAAAGCTGTTCAAGGGGATAAGATCACTGTTTGAGTTCTAAATCCACTAAAAGAACTAAAAGGATATTTATTGAGAACAATCAGTTTAAAAATATTGAAAACAAAGAAACCTTCAATAAATCAACAAAGAGAGCATTTTCCAATACTATTCGTGGTTCAAGTGTTTTGCCGATTGTAGATGGAACATCTGATGAAATGAGACCCAGACTAATCCAATTTATTACTTTTAATCAAGGACTCCTAATAGATTCTGTATTTGAGTTATATAAATTGTCCTGTTTGTCGATATTTTTTTTTCTGTCTTTCTTCCATGCCAAGGGTGATTTGCTAGCCAGAGGCCATAATTTGGAAACTCTCTCATATTTGGGTACAGATGGTGAGACGCCATTAGGAGGGGCGTTATCTAGGTCATAGAGAAAGACTTTCCATGGGTTCCTGGTTAAGGATCTTCTATGGGGGAAGGGGGCGGGGGAGGGGCGGGGAGAGCTGCTATGAGGCTGAGAGTGGTTGAAGATGACAAATGATTATAGCGTCATAAATTAACAGATAGTCCGATCATATTTAGCGCCACTGTCTTTATTGTCAACGCGGCTTCTGGAAGACGTTTTCTCTTCGCTTCTCCCTCCCCCCCCCCCTCCTCTCTCTCTCTCTCTCTCTCTCTTTGCAATTTACATTTTCTCTTTCTGCAAACTGTTCTTTTGAAGTGTTATAATTTCATAGAAAACCTTGGATCATTTGTTTACATTATTTAGAAAAAGGGCATTTCAAAAGTTTTTGATGCTGGAGATTAACAAAACAAACTCGACAATAAATTTGCTCGATTGGTCTCAGCACAGACATTTCTTGTAATGATCATAATATGTTTAAATGTTCATATTTTGAAATCAGAGACATAATATACCCATTGGAAAAACGGTCTTTTTTTTTATTTGTGTCCCCTTAAAAATTTACTCACACTGTGTGCAGGAGGAAGTGAAAAATGTTGTTTGTTATATCATTAGGATGGCTTTGTGATATTTAAGTTCTAGAGTATCACTTTTTTTAAAAGTTCAGTTGTAATACGTATCGTTTTATTTGAAGAAGTTGCAATTTGTGACCAATTTACCATTGTCAGTTGTGCTCTTAGTTCTGAAAACAGCCGTTGGCTCTGTAATGTCCCGTCGGATCAAATAGCGCCACTAGTCTCAGAATTGTTTTGTATTTGAAGGACAATCGAAATACAAACTTTGCACTGTTTGTTGTAAATCGTCATCAGTCCAAACGATAACTAATATTTTGTTATATTTCTTTCCGAGATAACCACCTGCAGGAGTATGAAAGGCGTAAATTTACCGTAACAGTAATTGTTTTTTGACGAAAGTATATGAAAAAAAGATGAAAGTTTGCTACGAATATTCTAATTTATCAGCAGTGATGATACTGGAATCGTCGACCATAGTTTTCTGCCCAGTGGGGATTATTTTTGACCAACCCTATTAGTTTCCTTTTGTAAGACACAGGTTGTCTTGGCCCAGCATAGTGTAGGGCGGGGATATGTCACCGCATTATTTGCTTGAAATATAGGCCATGAACAATTCCGAAAATTGTATCTGTAAAGTCGATGGTTTCTTCTTGTCCTTATAATGTTTTCATTTTTTTTTCTTTTGGTGGTTAGTCTTTCGAGTGACAAGAAGTAAATGACATTTTCCCTTTTGACATTGGTTGTACAGTGTCGCCTAAAGGAAAGTAATGGATTACTAATAAACAATCTCCATAATATAGAAATTGCTTTGAGGAGGTTGCGTGATGACCTTGTTGTGACCAACTAAAATGAAACTTTAAGTATTTCTCAGGATTTGAAAAAAAATTTAATTAAATCATAAAATCAGGAGATACTGTTGCTGAAACCAAACGAGTCTTGAATTACATAGCAGATATCAATTTTGAGAGATAATGCACTTAATTTAAAAAAAAAAAAAGAAAAAGGAAAGAAAGAAAGAAGGAAAGAAAGAAAACGATCATGATTGTCTTTTCCCCAGAATTCCAAACATATTATAGGGATAGTGTGGGAATCACACATAGAGCAAATGTTAAAATAGGAGAGTTAACTTACAAAAAAGTCTAAGGTCCAACTTAGCTAGTGAGCTTGCCATAGGTACCTCGCCATGTGGTGCCCTACTGGAAGGCGTTGGCTATTATTGCTGTTCCTAATACAGCACGCTGATATCCGGCTTTTATACACACGAAACTTTCATCAAAGAGAAATCTGTTTTATTTCTTGGCTGTACTATAGCAAATCGACATTAGAAGAAAAACAGAAAGAGATATAATGGAAGAACAAGAAAAGCTAAACCTGAGAAGGAATAAATGACAAAGGACAAAATGAGGAACGTTGAGGTATATTGGTGTAGGAAAAAAAACGAGGGAAAGAGAGAGAGAGAGAGAGAGAAAGAAAGAAAAAGAGAGTGTGTATCTAAACAGTATCATGTGTGGGTATGTCTATGTCTGAGCATAATGTGAGTGTGTGGGTATGTGGGTGAAGAGGATGGAAAAGGAAAACAGGATATTTATGTCAATCAAACATGATGCAGGGGCTCCGTGATTATAAATTTATTCCCAGCTTAGAGCTTAGAGCCAAGCGGTCATTCCCCCCCAAAGCCACTTGAAAGATCCGTGTAATCCTCAGCCTACTGGTAGGTGGTAGACTTCCAGCGATGACCTCTTTCCACGTCTACGTTCAGCGTCTCTCTCTCTCTCTCTTTGTCTCTGTCCCTCTTTCTCTCAACCTCTCTGTCTGTCTGTTTATATCTCTCACCTTCCATCTTCTTACTCTGTTTCTTTATCTGTCTCTCTTATTCTCTTTCTCTCTCACTCTGTCTGTCTGTCTGTCTGTTTGCCTGTCAGTCTCTCATTCTCTCTCCCTCTCTGTCTTTCACTCAGTCCCCTTTTCTCTCTGTCTCTCTCTCTGTGTCTGTCTGTTTGTCTTCTTCCATCTGCCTTTCTTTCTGTCTCTTCAAAGCAAACTGAAGGACTCTTGGACAAATTTTGTTTACTTGATTGTAACCTTTTGCCTATCTACCGATGAAGAGGAAGATTTAACAAACATATTTGTCTCCCAGCCAGTCAACATGAGACGTATGTCGATTTTTACCATATGGGGTTTTCGGTATCATATAAAAGGTTATTTCAAACCCGTTCAGGTGGTGAACAACGTTTTGAGCTAGCTTTATTCTAGCCAGAGATATTGCACTTAAAGAGACAAAGAGGGACCTCCCAGCAATGACCGAAATTCCGAGAAAATCGAGTTTAAATGAACGGTCGAACGCATAAATCTACATATCTACTTCGTAAAAACCGGATTTTAATGAAGAAATATTTATAAATCAAGGGTAAGACCGATACTGTCTTCCTCAGAAATGAATGCAATTTCGATTTCTGCATTAAAAATAAATTTCATGTCTAACCCCCCTCATCACAATGAAAGCCCGATTTCTCCATTCTAGCCCAGCGACTTACGACTCATTTCGACTGGCTGCGAGACATTTCTTTTATGGCAAACTCAAAACTTATCTCTTAAAGTTTTGTCAATTTTCCTGATGTATTTGTAGTACTTGTTTTTCTCATACCAGTGGACTTCCTGGTAAAATTACTGATACCACGACCATCTTTATGACTGATATATCTTCCCTCTTAACATTTGCCACTGTTTCCGACTTCTTTTTTTGATGAATCTTTTACATGTCCTTAGCCCAAAGCAGCATGGATGGTTGAGTATTTCTCTCTCTCTCTCTCTGCTGACTTGCCACCTGATGGTGAAAGAGAGAACACTTCAAGTTTTAAAATGACACCAGACTGGTCTTTCTATCTCTTCTGGTTCCTGGGTTGTGTTGTGCAACCAAAGATGCCAATGAATCTCTTTCTCAGTATATACGTATTTAAAGCATAATTTCCCTTTAAGAAATTGTCATTAGTTGATGGAGTATTTTTATCAGACATGCGTCCCTGATAAGGAAAGCTATTTGGGATAAGAAAAACTTCTGTTACATTATGTGCCATAAGTTTGCTTTTGATAAACTCTATCATTTCTTAAATGTTGTGAGCATGTCCAGCTTTCCTGATGATATGTTAATAATTTGCCCATAGGAGCAATATTTTTATTCAGAGATGAATTATCTTTCAATTTCTGCACTATAAAAAAGTCAGTATCAGTATCAGACCACAGTCATGACATTCAATCCCTGATTTCTTCGTTCGAGTCCAGCGACTTACGACTTATTCTGATAGGCCACGAGGCATTACCCTACGCCATGAATTATTCGGAATTTTTCATGATACACGTTACAAGCAAATCGTCCAAAGGTGATATTTTCTCTTTATGTCTGATCTGGCTAAGGGAGATAAAAGTCTGATCAAAAGCAATGCACGTTGTCCTCTTGATATCATTGTCCGGACATCTGTTTCAGAAGATTCGTAGTCTACTATTTAATAACTTATTTTGCCAGTTCTATCATATGTTTTGTGATGGTGTACTTTTTGGCTTTGTCCTATTTAAAGCCTTCATTCTGTATGATTTTTTTTCTTGAGAAATATTCGTTTGGTTCTTTCACACAATTCTTCATGTTTGATTTTTGGGGTCACTTTATGTAAGTCAAATCATAACAAGCTCATACCCACTGCCAAGCAATTTCATTTACAGATCACATTTTTTCCAACATAAAAAAAAAGAAAAATAACGTTCTCCTTTGTTCTAATCCAACTAACAAATGGGCAGAAGTATTAACAAGTACCACTAGCATTAAAGCTGATCTCAAGATTGGATTGGAAGTATCGAATTTTTAACAGTTGCTGATCAATGGATAAAAATATAAACCGAAACACGTAAGCATTTCAGCTATCAAAATGGATGAAGCTTTTTTTAAAATGGAATTATATTATTATACACACATGAAAAGAAACTGAAGGAAAGAAAGAAAGAAAGAAAGAAAGAAAGAGAGAAAGAAAGAAAGAAAGACAGAAAGAAAGAAAGAAAGAAAGAGACATGCCCATCATTTACCAGATGGAGATATGGTTGGTTCAATTCCAGTTCAGGCGTGGATACTGAGCTGGCCTGAGAACCTCAGAGACAGGATTGTGTTTGCGGTAGGGTGAGAAGGATACATAGCTGTCACAAAGACACAAAGACAGAAAAGCCAGAGACATCCAAAGAAACCGACTCCCACACCTGCTGTGTTCGGTTTCTCAAGTAATTTTATCAGATCTACAGGTGTTTCTTGAAGAAAGCTGGGAAAATCTCAGTACTACTGCGGAAGGAAGATGTACTACGATCAATAGACGTAGATGATCAAGTTTTTTGTTTTTTTAAAGCCTTTCAGTCCTAAGAAAGTAGGATTATCTTGACTTTAAGTGCTTGCCTTGGCTTTGGTGAGAGACTTTATGTGGGTAGGTATTTGGAATTTTGAAATTTTGCCCGGACTCCGGCATCTCCGCCTACTCTTAATCCGATTTTAAAATGTCAAAGATTCTTTAACATGCTTAACGTATACATGGAACCTCCGAAATATACTGGCCCTATCCAAGACGTCGGGGTTCCCTACCCAAGGAGCCAGGGGACCGTTCAGGCACTGAAAAAATGCGGGTTTCACTCTTCCTATCCTTCCCATCTCCAAATAGCAGGATCTGAACCCGTAATCCATAACGTGAGTTGTTCACCACGGAACAGTCGCCAAACCACATGGCCACGGCCGCCCCCAACACAAGTTTGTATCTCAGTCCACTGTCTTCATCCTTCTGTTATGGCCTCTTACAAAGCTTTGACTGTTGTGACTGCACACAGCTGGAGTTCTTATCTGAGATCGATATCACCATTGCACTTTAAAATCTGTTATCAAACATACACCAATCCTAGATTCTATTCTTTGTCCATCGAGAGTGTTGGACCCTTTTTTATTTCTTTAAATGTTTCAAACTTCTTTTTCTCATGTAAATTTTAATTTTTACCAGTAGGCCCTACTTGTTTTCTGTTCTCTTCATATCATCAGAGTTTTGTGTTATGTTTGCTTCTAATATATTTTTTTTTTTGACATTATTGTAGTGAAACACTTGTTAAGTTTTATTCACTCATATTGTTCATCACTCGGCCTTGCTGTTTTTGACTGTTAGAATATTTCTGTTGGGTCATATCTTACTCCATAAAATTCTAAGGATTCGTCTCGGCAATCAAAACACGACTACACTGTCGTTTCTACACAAACCCAGAATGATGTTAAACCTAAAACCAGCGGACAACAAACATGGTAGTAGAAATCCGGGTAACAAACATAATTTATAATGTGGGAAACAAAGAATGTCATGCAGGCTTTTAGGCTACAAACCTCAAGAACGCTAACAAGAGAAACATAATAAAAACAATAATAATAATAATAATAATAATAATAATAATAAAGGGCATTTATATAGCGCCTCACCCCTGGAGGGCTCGAAGCGCTTTACAGAACCAAAATGTTTTACAGCCACACACGAAATATGCCTCAAAACAAACAGGAGCAACAACATACGTACAAGTTCATAACATGGTATACGGACATGATTCGAGACATGCTCACATACATAATCATGTAATACAACTTAAACACATTTGTAAGTTTGCAGGTCAAAACATGAAGTCATTAGAACCTTCATCAGCCTACAGAGACAACTGAATAGACATAATATATGTTTGCATGTTATTTTTCAGAGTTTGAATATGTATTTTCTCAGAAGTGCCATAACTAGGTTTGTTTCATTTTGGTTTGTCTGTTTGACTGTGTTTTTTCGAAAATCATTTAGTCCTAAGTTTTTCAGCGTTTTGTCGTAGGAAGTTAAGGGCTTGTCGTATTAAGTAATTCTTTCCCACTACCTGGTTCTGGCGGAAGCTGGGAAGAAAACTACTGATCGTGAAGCTCTGAGGTAAGATCAAGACTGCTTTGAGTCACAGGTCAATGTCCTTGGCGGGTAGAACGGCCTTTTTTTTTATCTGTCTACTTTAGGACATCGGCCTCGCCACAGTGTCAGGGTCGTAGCTGCCACTCTGCTGACACGTCCGGGTATCTTTGACGTAAGAAACACCGGGTGACTGATTGTTGGTAAGTCCTTTGTTCTGAAACTTTATAGACCAACCTCTCATTTTCAACAGTAAAATTATGCCCTCATTATGCCGTCGTAGGAATCTCTTTTTTTTTTCTCTTTACATCCTTATTAAATTTTTGTTTTTGGACAGAAACCGTCTTCCACAACTATAATATCCTCGATATCGTGAAAACAAACAAAACAATGAACCCAATTAAAACATTTATTTTTTTTTAGTTTTGCCTAGATACCAATCTAAATGGAAGGCAGGTCAAAACCTGAGAAAATAGTCTTGGATCATAGAATTCATAGGAGCATTTTCAAGCAAAGATCGATCAGATGAGATTTAATACAGGAAAACATCCTGGAGATCAATGGTTTTCTTGCTAGACCGAAGATTTTACTATAATTATAAACTCAATATTTTCTTCTTTTTTTTTCAAGAATTTTCTGAGAATACAAAGACCATGTAAAAAAAAAAAAAAAGAAGATTATATTAGCTCATAAAGATGTGCCAGAAAAAAAATCGACATTTAAAAGTTATGGAAAACGACCAACTTAATATCTTTAAAGAAAAAATGACAGGAACATATGGCTTTGGCTGCAACAGACATTGGAAATCGTTGATAATAACTTTATACCTTGCGAACCCACCAAAAGAGAATAAAAGCTGAAGAAACATTTACTCTTGGAATGCCCAATAACATTCGCATCGGCTATTGGGACCAGGTGATCAAAATAATCTCAGTGATCAAATTTTATTTTTCGACCAGTCAAATTGCATCGTTTGATTTGATTCGGGATAATGGACTAGACCCTGTAGATTCCAGGTCTAGATTCTAGATTCCAGAGGGAAAAGGTTCCACACTAGGCCGAGTTGCTTCAGGGGGTTTATGATCAGGGTTAGATTTAGGGTTAGGGTAAGGTCATTTAAAGGTGAAATATAGAGTTTATTCATGTATCCTGGAATCTTTAGTTACAATTTTAAGATCACCTGGCACCAATAGACCACTGGGATATTTTGACCACCTGGTAGTAATATTTTCGTCCAGTAAAACTATTGCTGACTTTCAGCATATGCTTTCAGTAGGCTGACAGGTAATGATGAAGACGATGATGATGGATCCTGTATAATCACAGATAAATCATCAACCATACACGATATTTTTCACGCCAGAAATGTGATCTTTTACTCTTTTACTTTTTACTAGCAGAAGAGACACACACAAAAAATGGTCGTATCTGCTCATGACACCTAGAACGCAAAGAAGAAAGAAAGAAAAATTCTAAATACAAGGAAACGGTCCATTTTGAAGACGTGATTAATTTGAAGTAACTACATTCATGCATTATCTCGGTTAAGGTTAACATTTTTGTTTGTATATTTATTGATTGTATAACTCTATACTCCTTTTTCAGTCAATGGTAAATCTATTTATTAAAAGGAAAAACACAAGCAAAAAACAACAACAACAAGTAAAGTTTTAAGTTTCGTTTCTCTGTTTGAAGCTTTTTTGGGTCTTTATTATTATTATTATTATTATTATTATTTTGCATTTGATGGTGAATTGTTTTATATGTACGTTAAATGTTTTGATTTTAATTTCCCTCCCTATGGGACACATAATCATGTGGTTTACAGTAAGTGCATTTTGATCGAAGGAAATATTGTTAACAGCAAAACGATTTAGACAGAAAAAAAAAAAGTCATTCGAGACAGGACGATCAAAGAAGGCTAGGAAGGGTGTGTGAGGGGTGGGGATGGGATTGAAGAGAGGAAAGGGAAGCCATTAATCCATGATTGGACTCTGACTTCATAGACATTGGGTTCTTGAAAGATATTTACTTTAAAAAAAACCACACACATTTATGGATATTTACAGAACGCCATAAAGGAAGTTATTTCATTAGCTAATATATTGAAAAAAATCATGTTAAAGTGTAGTGTCCAAAATGGCTAGGCTATGACAATGTTCAGCTTATATTTGGGTACCAAAATGAATTACAAATTTTGACCTGTCTCAGTAGGCACTTCCAGGAAAATGTCAGAGAAATGAAGTCATCGTCCTCATTTGCACTCATTAACATCAAGACTAAAATTCATTTTCTGATAAATTAAACTTTTGGTGGCTCTGAAGTGACAAGACATGCGTGTCCACCTCCTGTATCTGGGATACCTGAACCATCTTCAAATTCACACTGAACTGGATTTTAACTCTTATTTACGTCAAATTTAAAAATTGATAATGGATCTGAGAGCCAGTCGTGGAAACTTTAGAGTTATGCCTTACAGCCTCTGGGTGGCAAAAAAGACAAGAGAGAATGTACTGGTTCCCGTCTGAGACCAGAAATGTTGACGGCTAAAGAATAAATTACAAGCATTCAGTCATAAAATTCCAGAGTCTCATTACCTGCTCTATAAGGATAAAACTCATATACAGTGGTCAGAGGGAAAGAGTCTAAAGTATGGAGTTCTAGGACAGAACCGGTCTGATTCCAATATCAGAAGAAAAAAAAAATGGCAGGATGAGATAAGTGATGACACCAAGAAAGCCAGATAGCAACATCACCAGTCAGAGCCTACGGTAGATTTTTCCAGAAAAAAAGGAGTGAAATATGACCCATGGATTACCTGTGAAAACAAATGTCTGAATAAAGACGTAAGGGGGAGCGGGTGCGCGTGGAACGAACCCGTTGATGGGGCTGAATGGAAGTTTCGGGTCCGTGGCCTAGATCTTGGAGACAATAACCGGCAATGATGATGAGCCGCTTTCTCTGAGATCTCGAAAGACGCATTCTCTGAAACGGCCAGAAATCTTCAATATCGTTCACAAACGTCAAAGTCATTCCCACTAAATCTCTTATCTATTAAGCCACTATGAGCCCCCGATTTAGCTAATAATTTGATAGACGGTCACAATGGTTTCAACATACTGCGAGCTAAGAACAATCTGGATATTTTTTTTTATACGAGAAAAACAGTTACTAATGCTAGCCAATGTAAATGTGAAGTCAACACAATTGAGTTTATCATAGAAATATTGTTATTCCATAGTCTTAATTAAGACAGAAAACAAATTAGCATTTTGCTTTTTAAACCTTCTCTTAGAGAAGAAAATCGCCCACTTTCTCTGAAAACACCATATTTCACTCTTGTGTGTGTTTCGTGTTTGTTTATTTGTTTTTGTTTTGTTTTCCTTGTTTTTTTTCATTTGTTTGCTTGTTTTGTTTTGCTTTTAACTGATCCGTATATTCCAAGAAATCTTCCTCACCAGGGCCGCCGGTGTCTATAAAAGAAAAAAACAACAACCCCACATTCACTCAGTTGCCCTTGGGTAGGGAAGCCAGGCGTCTAGCCTTCTCGGATAAAGGCAAATATATTTCGGAGACCCCTTGTGTACGTAAAGAACTCTTGGCAGTTCAAAATCGATGAAGAGTAGGCGGAGTGTTGCTGTCCGGGCAAAATTTCCAAATTCCAAATTTCTACCCACAAAAATTCGCAGCAAAAACAGGCAGCCACTTACAATCCTATTTTTTTAGGATTCAAAGGCTTAAGAAAAAATACAAGAAAATAAAAGAGCCAAACAAACAAACAAATAAAACACTCTCAATTAGATCACGAATTCAATTCACTTCCAAGATCGTCCATACTTACAGAGGCAGTTTGGTACCGGGCTAGTATGTACAGGAAAGACAAAGAGACCATGAGGAAGACGCCATGATGTGGGCATTGCTCGTTGAAGTGGCCAGATAAAAAAAGTTAATTTGCAGAACTCCCATGGTATATAAACATACTTAAATACACGGGGTATCTGATGATTCGGGAAGACGTAGAGAGGGAGAAAGAAAGAGAGAACGAAAGAAAGAAAAAAAGATAGACAGACAGACAGATAGATAGATAGATAGATAGATAGATAGATAGATAGATAGATAGATAGATAGATAGATA
>JBCEWB010905663.1:2550-15644 GCA_039654565.1 Peronia peronii
GTGGAAAGGGGGGAAAACGAGGACAAACAAAAAAAAAGAGAAAAAAAAAAAATCCCCTTTCCCCCCCCCCCCCCCCCCACACACACACACAAACCCCATCTCTTTCCTCTGCGTATGTCATACATCAATTTGTTCATTCATTTAACATAACCGTACGATGCCTGAATTAATGCGTAATGTGATACATGTATCTGTCTCTTTAATACAATAACACGCAATTTCTTCATGAGCTCATGCATGTGATGAGCTGATAAGCTAACTGGGGGCTCGTCTTTTGTGCTTTCATTATCAGCATCGTCATCATCGCCGCAGACTAATAACCTCTATTCAATTCGAGCTCGCTGCAATATGAACTTAAACACAACACCCAGGAACAAACAACACTGATGAAGAAGACCCTGGAAAGAAAAACATAGGAGGTAATGGTCCTCTTAATGACAGATCATATTTTCGTGTGTTGAATTTACATGTACACGGTGTGTTACGCTCTTCACTAAATGTGAGGGCAATCTTGGCCATTCAGTTCTTTCTGTGTGCGCGTGTTCCCTACTAAACCAACAGAGGAGCTTTATCGAATAATGCGCTGGCATGTCTTTCATAATTAGGCCTATAACTGTAAAATCCTTACAACTCTTTCTAAGTCACTCTTTTAATCGACTGCATTTGCTAGTCTCTAGAAATCTTACAGCTGGGTAGCTGTTTTGCAGTTTCTGTCGGACGCACAACTGAAATTTCCTAAATATTGCACAGAACTAAGCATAAAGTAAAAATTTAATCAAACAAGTATGTCAGTCCATTTTCATATAAGAAAACCCGATTCTTTATCTTTGCCGATTAAAACAGTAACAACCAAAAGCACCGAAAGAAAAATGTTGTTCCCATTTCTATCGACAACTTGCTGTGCCACTGGGACGAAGCTACCTATTTCCTTTTTTGTCATGACATCTAGCTTTTTCAGTCTACCAAGAACAGAGGATAGTTCCGTAAGGTATTTCGTTCCTTATATATCCTCGGCAACAAAAATTACATCAACAACACGAATAAAAATGAAGTTTCTAAAGCCAAGTTAAACGTGAAGTGTACTTTGGTAGAAGTAGCCTATATACTTTATTAAAGCAATTGTCCATTAATGTGTATCTGTTTCATTTATTAAAAATGCTGGAGTGGCACTTTGACAGCGAAACGCGGATGTACGAAATGATATGAACAAAATGATTTACTATATTTAATTTTACCTTAAGCTTTTTAAAAATTGATTCCGGTTGAATATTTTCCTCAAATCCTGTCAGTAATATTGCAATGTGGGTTCATTAAATGTGAAGTTACACATCAGAGAAAGAAAGCAAGGATTGTGCTTGGCATAAAGGCTGAATTTGGATTTTAAAAAAAAAATTAAAACAAACAAACAAACAAACAAAAAACTATAAATGTAGCATTGCAATCCAAAGAATGTAGGATTATCTTGGTTTTAAGTGAGAATTTGGTGCTTTTATGAGAATTTTTGTCGGTAGAAATTTGGATTTTTAAAAATGTGCCTGGACTGCGGCGTCTCCGCTTACACCACATCCAATTTTAAACTGCTTTAATATACATAACGTACACACTGGACTTCCGAAATATATTCGTGCTTATACGAGAAGGCTAGACGTCGGGCTTACGTACCACGAAGCCAGGGGATCGATGAGTCACAAAAAGACCCGCAATTTGCTGAGTCACGCTATTCAGGAGTCCCTTAACCCTTTCCGGGGTCGTGGGGGCGCTGCACTGCTGAACTCTGCACCAGCTGACTTCACCTCTGACGATCATGGACAAGGGCTTCGGTCGTGGCAAAGCTCTTCCCTATTCACTCGGCAACGTTGTCCGTCCATTTCTTTCTCTGCCCGCCTCTTCTTCTTTCACCCTGAACTGTCCCTTGGAGGATAGTCTTCGATAGGCCACTGACTCTTGTCACATGACCGTACCATCGAAGTTTTCTTTTCTTGACGGTGGGTAGTAGCTCTTCGAAATATTTCATGTGCTTGGTGATGGTTGCACGCACTGCTTCATTTGTGATGTGTTTCTTATATGAGATGCTGAGCATTCTTCTAAGACATCTTATTTCCATTGCTTGAATTTTTCTCTGCAATTCTCCTGCTAATGTCCATGTCTCGCATGCATATAAAAAGATTGGCAGGACTAATGCATGCAGTATCTTCACTTTAGTTGACAGGCAGATGGTTTTGTCTCTCCAAACTGGTTACAATTTTGCCAGTGCTGCTGTTGTCTGTGCCGTTCTTGCTAGGACTTCGATCTTTGAGCCCTCGTCATTGAGCATTGCTCCAAGGTACTGAACTGATTCACAGTTTCGAGTTCCTGTCCACGGACTGTGATTTTCATCTTTATACGCTTTATGATCTCTATGCCGTATTTGGCAGATGTCTTGTCCAGGCGATTCACCAGATTGCAAGTTTTTGTTCTTCTCCCGCCCGCCCGTCAATGTCGTCAGCGAAGCGAAGGTTTGTGATAGTCCGGCCACCACTGCTGACTGTGCCCTGGTATTCTTCAAGGGCATCTATTATGCGTTCAAGGAAGATGTTGAACATGGTCGATGAGAGAAGGCAGTCCTGGCGGACTCCTACTGATGTGTGGAAGCAGTGGCCCACTATTGGCTTTTGTGTACAACTGCCTGATATTATGACCAGCTTTGATCCATGTTGCCCGTAATGCATCATGCCACACCCTGTCGAGCGCCTTTTTAAAATCAATAAAGACATGGAAGATGTCTTTCTGGTGTCGACTGTATTTCCCACCCAGAACTCTGATACTGAAGATGTGTTCTGTGGTACTTTTTCCACAATGTAAATCAGCCTGCTCTCAGTCTGTTGCAGTCTATTCAGGATGATTCTCAGTATCACCTTGCTTGCATGACTAATGAGGCTGATGGTTCTGTAGTTTTGACAGAGTTGTAGATTTCCTTTCTTGAGGAGTGTGACGATGAATGACTGTGTCCAATGTGTTGCCTCCACTGCGCCAAATCTCATTACAGACTTTGGTGAGCACGTCGGTCGCTGTCTTTCCTCCATGCTGAGTAGCAGACGCCTAACCGAACAGCCACGTCCCCCCCCCCTCCCACTTCCCTCTTTCAATTAATATGTCCAGAACTACACCGTAAATAGTCTGAGAAAATAATGTTACAGTCATCTCTAATGCATTTGCAGTCAAATTAATACTGCACCTCGTGAAAGCTTACACTGATTTTCTGCGTGATCGTGAGTCTGTTTCATCCATCCCTAGTATTGAGGCTCAAGATATTGATAGAAGAGGTTTTAATCAAGTGTTCTATGCATCCTTTGCCTGTATGCCTGAATCCGGTCAAATAATGATGATCTGTTACTGCATACAGCAACCAGAGAGATCCAAATCCTAGTTGACAGTAGACCGGGACTTCCTTTGAATAACCATGTGTCAAACACGTTGGAATGAACATATCCATTTTTAATATTATTTTTACGTTAAAAAAAAAAAAAAAGACAGAACTTATAAAAGAACACAAAAACCCACAAAACGTTTTTTTTTTTGGTTTTTTTTTTTAAACAGAAACCGTATTTCAGGACGCACCTTCTTTCCTTTAATAAAGTCTGTATAAGTGCAGAACATTATGCAGATGAATACACGGGTAAAAATGACTGACCGACATTATTATGCATAGATAGGAATGGATTGAATGAGGAGATGGGTGGATGGATAAATGGCTCATTAATAAATGTAGATAAGAATTTGCCTAGAGAGCCACCATTTTAGAAGGCCCAGAGACTTTGTCTGGATAATTGTAACTGCAGACGAGATATCTGACAGATGGGGCATTAGATAACTTGGACGAGTCGGTAGACAGATGAATGCATGGGTAAATAAATGGTGCAGTGTATGTATGTATATGTATATATGTGTATAATGTATGTGTATAATGTATGTGTGGTAATGTATGTATGTATGTATGTATGTATGTATGTATGTATGTATGTATGTATGTATGTATGTATGTATGTATATATGTATGTATGTACATACGTATTATGTTTATATGTTTGTAAGGATGAATAGATAATATGACTGGATGGATGGATGGATGGATGGATGAATGGATAGATAGATGGATGGGTGGATGGATGGATGGATTGAATGGATGGGTGGATAGGTGAATGGCGGGATGGATGGGTGGAATGGATGGGTGGATGGATGAATAGCGAGATGGATGGATGGATGGATAGACGAATGGATAAATGGATGGATTGATTGGGAACGAAGGGATAGATAGATAGATGGATGGATGGCTAGATGGATGGCAGGATTGATTGATGGATAGATGGACGGATGAATAGATGGGTCGAGGGATGGAAGGATGGATGGATGGATGGATGGATGAATGGATGGCGGATGAATATATAGATGGAAATATAGATAGTTTGAAGGATGGGGAATAGCCAGACACTTTGAATGACAGTTAGCAGCAAATTATAGCGAAAATATGGTACAAATTTATAAATATTTATTAAAGACATCTTAGAATGGACTCATTCGTGTTTCATCAAAGCTCGACATAGACGGCGAGACTGTCTCTTCCCTTAATGGCTATTGCCTGTTCGGCGTGTCAACATTCCGAGGGAAAGGAAACATCGCCCAGAGCCATTGGTCGTGAAGCTAAACAAGGATACTCTCGACAATTCGAAAACTGACACAAAGAATACATTATGCGGCTTTAAAGGAATAATAGTAAGTGCGATTTTTGAGAAATTCGATTCTGTGGTTCTTATAAAGAGTTAAGCAACATTTAAAGATTCTCTTGTTATTTTGAACATGGCTTCTGGGCGAAAGAAATTATTCCTATTATACGGAGATCAAGCTGCTTCTTTCATCATAAGAAAACAAAGAAACAAACACAAGGTCTTAGAGCCCGGCTACCACAAATGATACTGAACAATTGCCATTCATTCAGGTTTCACTGAAGGCAGTGCAGTTTTTGTGACTTAACTTAGTGTGTCATAGACATAGCATCCTTTTGTCCTATTTTATATAATGCTCAGCCACTTTTTTGTTTGTCTGGGATCTGTCTCACGTTGAATCTAATCGTTTTATGTATGTCTCACTCAACGTCTGTGTGTCTGGATGGCACCTTATCTGCCCATCCAATCACCTATCTACATATCGGTCGCCTCACCCGGCCTCTCCTCTGTCTGTTGTTTATCAGGCTGTCTGTCTGTCGTCACCCTGTCTGTTTACAAGTTTATTTGCTTTCTTGTCTGCCTATTGGCTGTCTGTTGGCTGCTTAGATTTTATATGCAGAGGTTTGTTTTCCCATCTGTCGGATTGTGTTCAGCGAGCTTATCAGATGATAATTACTCATCCAGGCCCATTTTTATCTTTATAGACCATAAATCCCAGGGCTGCAAATTGGGTTTACCTCTGTAGCTCACATTTACAGGGTAGAAAGCAATTTGAAGTTATAGAGTCCATAAAACAAAACCCGTTTTGTCATTACCTCATTGTTATTTTTTTTAAAAAGTTCCTTTTTATTTATTTATTTCTTAGCAATCAAGTTAAACATTTAGTCTGACTGTTTTGCAGGCGAGATCAAGATAGAGTCCATGTTACTGTCAGTATCGTATACTTTGATACCCTTGACCTTTGGGGGAGGGGGAAGGGGGGGGGGGTGTCATCCCTCGTCCGCGTTTTCTTTGCGGGAACTTTCTTGTTAGAATTACATTAATTCCCTATCATCCTAAATTCTTCTGACTTCCACGCTTGAATGGTGTACATTTTTTGTTACTTCCTTAACAGTGCGCATTTGTGGAATGAAACTGCTTTAATTCTGTATTTAATTTCAGGAGAAAAGTTTGTCTTGTTTCTGTGGCACGTTTTACAATACTAAATCATTTCTTAAATCATTTCAGTTTTTCATGTTTCAATACTAAGATTGTTCACCTTTAAGGAAAAAAAAATAATTATAAAAATAAATGATCGAAAGAGTGCAACACCAACTCCAGGATTTGGAAGACAATTGAACAAAAAATACGTATAGATGTCAACAGCGGCTCTCACAAGCAAGAAGTCGGGCAGAGGTCCTGTTCTTAATAAACAATAAATCACTGTCTTCAGTGTCTTCAATAGATAAGAATAAATTTTTTGTCATGTAACACTTTGCTCGTTAAATGTAATCATCACAAATTTTTTGAGTACCGATATAAATTTATTATTTAGTCTGTGAAAGTACGTTTTAGTGTTCGCCCAGCCACTTTGATATCAATAATTATTGCGGTTTTCTGTTCTTTAGAAGAACACCAGAAGCACAATAATCCAATGCATAAGAAACTTTCTTATCGATTCAAAGAAACCAATCTTACATTGCACTTTGCGGCTCTGCTACCCAAGGCCCATGCAAGACGTTTTCAATGAAGGGTATCATTTTTCGCTCGTTCATTCATGGCAGAAACTAATCGTTGCTGAGAATGTAAACATCCTTTATGCCCAGGGGCTGGAAAATATTTACCTGCCGCATTGGACACCCATCTCTGTGCAATAGCCCAGTCAGCTGGTGAAACGGCTCATGTTACGAAATTCCTCCTTGGTGAAGCGAGAGGGTGTTTGTTAAATATAAAAATAGAGACAGGATCAACACCTTCAGCTAGCACCTTCTTGTTCCTTTACTGGATGCAACTGATTTCCAGTGGTAATTCAGCTCAGCCTCAACACTCCAATGTAACACATGGGATATAAAACATGATGACAAAATAGGTTTCATTTTCAAACGTTCTCCTCGGAAAAAGAAAGGGAATAAATCGAACCCAAAAAATTGATCTGTTTAAACAAATTAAATATGCTCATTCATAGAGTCCTTGTTACTGTCAGTGTCGTATACTTTGATGCCCTTGACCTTTGGGGTGGGGGTGTCATCCCTCGTCCGCGTTTTCTTTGGGGGAACTTTCTTGTTAGAACTACACTAATTCCCAATCATCCTAAATTCTGCTGACTTCCACGCTTGCATGGTGTACATACATGGTGCATATATATCGAAATTTCTCCGAACCTTATTGTTAGTATGTTAAAAGGAGACACTTCTGTATGGAAGTGAAACCAAAAAAAAAAAAAAAAATTAAAAAATAAAAAATAAATAAAAATAAAACAATCTCACTGCATGGAGTTCATCTAATCTTTATTATAAGAATCTTTCTTCTGAAATTGAAGCAACTTTTGACCGCAGAAAAAGTTCACATTTGTCATATAACATAAATTATTATATTGAGCTTCAAGATAGATAAAGAGCTTCAAAAGCTAATTAGCCTAAAACTTTGATGCGAGTTATAAACGAAGTAATATTATAAAAGATGATTTCAAAATGACAAGCGCCATTAAAAAAAAAAAAAATCTTAGTTGATTTTTCGACAGCCATAAAATCTTCCTCGAAGATTTGAGATTATCAGAACATTTTATTCCGTCTGCTCACTTTCATTGAATGCCATTTTGAACATGCCGTGGTATCAGCATCAGAATGCCAAGTAGATCGAATCATATACTGAGAAAACAGATTATCTGAGAGATATTGAAGTTGGCAAAAGAAAACAAAAACATGCACAATGATCTCCGATCTCACTGAATGGGTACTTTAGTCCACGACTTGAGAGAAATGATAAAAAAATGACAATACTTTCATGTACGTTTTTTATTTTTTTTGGTTCATTTCAGTTAGATCTAATTTAACTGGGAACAGTTTTAAAGAAAAATTCCTCGCATGTTTGTCAATGGAATATATATTAGATTACAGTGCACTAACAGCGTTATCACAAATAACATAGTACTGATGGGAATTGTCGGTGGACATAAAAGTAAGGTAGATTTGATTTTGTTTAGTTTATGAAATGACAGTGTGACAGAAACAAAAACCTTCCACGATCACCCAGGGAGATATATGCTATCAGTATGTCAAAGATAATAACATGAATTTGGCATCAGTTACTATCATCTTCATTCTGTGTTCTGTAACAGGTTTGCGCGTTTGGTCTGTTAACTGTTTTCCGTTGTTTTTACATTGACCAACTTGTTTGAGGACTCCATGAAATCTGCAACGAAAAGCACCCAGATGTTTTCTAGCATATTAAGCAATTCTTGAATAACAAAACATTTAAATAAAATTCTGTCATTAAACAGGTAAATATGCACAGAATGACCGAGCACACAAATATTATCGGAATAGAATCAAATGCCGTGAAAGTACAGAGACAATACGACACCTTCAACAAACACAACATACAAAGTGTGTACATGTATATGTTTGCATCTCTCTGTTTCTTTTCTCTGAGTATTATGCTAGATAGAAGTATCATCTCTGCAAGGCGAATCTTTCTTCTTGGCAGAATCTCCTTGTAACTGTCACAGTCTCTTTCACTCTTTCTATTATCTACTTGCCCTCGACGATTTTACCTGTTCTGGTTGATGAAGTGCTGCCAATCACACAACAGATCTTCCAACTTTGAGAGTTAACCCTTCCACTGCCATGTATCCTCAACCTTTTTCCTCTCTATGTTAAAATCAGTGGTCTTTGCCTGCTAAAAAGCCAAATGCCCATTTTACCCCCAAGAGTTTCGGTTTTCAACGGGGCGAAGTTGCAGTAGTCTAAAAATGGAGAGATCCAAAGTGCAATTTTTTTTAGCGCTGGCGTTTCAAGTGTTAAGCAGAAGGGAAGCAATTCGAAGGTAGACACGATGAAGCGTGTGATGGAACGACAGCGGCATTTGCATGTTGCTGCCGTTAGGTTTGTTGACGCTTACATAATATATTTCCACAGAAAACATGCTATCTGCAATCAGTTTCTCAAAGACAAAACCCAAATAACAACAACATTCGCTACATCATCTTAGAGATTCGGCGTGGGCTGTATTTTGATATATTTGCTAGCCTTAGAGTGACTGCGCCTTTTACACAAGTTTTTCGTGAATTTCCTCTTAGTATTCTGAATGTAAATTTTACCCATATCACGGCTGGAATTGTTCTCCATTTTTCTCTGACCGAAATCGAATTATACCGACAATAGAAAGGCCAGAGGGATTTGCTATTTAAGTGAAGATATGGATTATAATATAACAGAATATTAGCAGGAGAACTATGATGATTACTCTCAAAAACGGTTATAAGAGAAATAGAAAAAAAATCCTTGATACGTATCATTAGATTCGATCAACGCAGTCATTGCTTTTCTATTTTCCGAGATTTCCGAATGCAGTATATAAACTCATTAAAATGATGACTTAGATGTGTTTTGAGACAAAGATGTTTTGCCATGGGTTCCAGACATATTAAATAATCAAATACGTCAAGAACAAAAAATCCCGAAAACACTCGATTTTGGTCACAACTCAAGTGCTGTCATAGCCTTTCTGTCCTGTTTATAGTCAGCCATATTAGTTATGCCATATGTTTTGTCTAACCTTTGCTTAATCATGGTCCTATGACAGTTTCAAAACAAAGATGTGTCATTCCCAAAAATGCATTTTGCCCAGCATCAAACAAACATGAATAAAAGGAGGAAGTAACAACAAGCTCTAACGAAGAATTAGATCTAGATCTTTGAATGCAAAAAAACTGTAACAACGACAGGCCACACGTCTGTCTGTAAAATTGAGCGACAGCCACAATACACCTTTCCTGAATGTAATTATAAATGTGTTCTTTGACAGGCTTAAGAGCTAAAAGGTTTCTGAAAATAACTCATAACCAAAGGTTTGCCAGGACAAAGTCAGCTAATGTGTCTGTCAAAACCTTGGGAAAAAGGAAGCTGATTTTGTCAGACTCAGGTATCAGCCTCTGGTTCAGTCATCAGAGAGGTCTGAGTAAAATGTGTGCCAGTTCATTCAAGATCACACAAAATGAAACTCCTCGTTCTTTGTCGTTCATTTACTGTTCAGAGATCATGGACGAACAGCGGGATGGGATGTGCTCAGTGGATAGGCAAACGGACAGGCTGACAGTTCTTGACGGAAAAATGTCTTCTGGACGAAATACTGTACTGTGGAACGATCAAGAAACTGAGCTTTCAGTTAATAAACAAAACAAAACAACAACAACCAAACCAAAACAAACAAACAAACAAATAGTACACAAACAAACGAGCAACAACAACAAAAAAAAAAAAAACCAGAGATGACAGCAAACATTTATATACTTAAGTTAAGTTCAAAATTCAGTCTGGCCCTTCAGTCAAACATTTATTAGTGATAGATATGAAAATTCAGATGAATAGGCCACTTTGCCCGAGATGACTGTGTCAAACATCCCCACAAAAATATTTTCTCTCCTTCATAAAATCACAGCTTTCTCTATAAAACATTTATTTTCATCCGTCATTTCTTAAAAATTTAGGTTCACGATCATTAAAATAGCGATAGTTGACACAGATTATTTCAAGCCGACGAGGCGGTTGAATGGATGAGCCCAAATGAAAACTGTCAGCCCACTTTATTTTAAAATACTAACAACTCTGGACGTTGCATGAAAGACCTTTCATAGTCGTTATATGGGCCGGAGAGAAACTGGATAGCTACATTGACTTATGAGCAGGCACCCGGAAAACGCAGTTATTCACTCTGATGGCACGTATTATTAAGACGAACAAATCCCGTTGGGTAGAATTTTAATCTCACAGAAACATATGTGTTTGTTGTGACAACTGACTCAGCTTGTGAAACTGGAGAAAATGATTGTTATTTCGTGGTTGTGAGGTTGGTGTTGTGTGTGATAGTCTGTGGCTGATGCCCAGGTCGAAAGATTTGGGATGGTCATCTTGATAACTATGCTATTACTGTTACATTATATCGGCAGACGCAGGCATGTGATGTTTTTCACTGAAGTTTGAAAAGGAGCTCATGCTCTTCTTTTCCTTTTAATGTTCCTCTGGCGCCTTCTCTTAAGACATTAATCCTCTTGACCCCGAGGAAGGGCGTGACATTGTAAACAAACGATCCCAGTCTCTCTCCCTGTCTCATTACTCTTTTTTTTTTTTTACCGTTTTTATTTCTGCTTTTTTTTTTTTTTAATGTATTTTACAGGAGACTTTTATATTGTATAGATTTAGGACGATCTGTTTCCCTGACCTGACAGCAAATGAGAGAATAGACAAAATTCACCTCCCTTCCCTCAAGAAATGGTTGTTTCATAGTGAGGTTTCATTTGTTCGGCCATTATTGTATTATTAATGTTTTGTACATGAAATTAGATTAGTACCACTACAGGGTCGTTAATGGTTTCTCGTATACTTCTCCGATTATCATGGAGCCCCTGGGCCGATTCAATTGCTTGAAATTTCTGCCACATGAGTGTTTTGCTTCAGGGCATTGTAGAAAGTTAACATGTATTCAATAAATAATTTTTGCTGACTGAGTCATCGATTTATTATGAAGGTACTCCGTTCTTCATATCCTTATGAACCTGATGATGTGGTCTGATTTCAAATAAAACATTTATCAGTGTCCATCCTTTAATTGTTTACTTAATGTGTAAGAAAGGTATTCTTTGACCAAAGCAACATTTTTGCAGCAGGAATAGTATCTACCGCAAGGAACATATTGTAATACTATATGTTTTTAAACATTATATCATTTAAAACAAACAAAGGAGGGAACACACCTTCCGTTTCCTTTCTGCACATTAAAGCTGTCCAGTTCAGTCAAATAGATAATATAAGTGGAGGATGCAGATCCCACAAGGGATTTCTGGGGGCTGCCATAATATCCAGGCATATTCATGTTTTTTGCTGCCCAATAAGCAACAAGATGTTGAAAGCACTTTGACGTCTGCCAAGAACTATAACTCGATTTGTGAGACAAAATGGTGTTATCAATAATGCTTTTGATGTTCAGAATAGTTTGATGAAATGTATGAACAAGACAATGCTTTTCATTCATATGAATGTAGGTAAGAGCTGTAGGTAATAGCATGGCTGATGATGTCATCAACATTACTGTGCTGTAGTGTTATACCACTCTGCATTAAGAAAATTATCGATTTTCGACATTGGATTTACAATCTGTGACAGTTAATGGACATCCGCAGACAGTCAGACAATAGCATCGATAGCAAACCTTAAAGTAGATTCAACAAGGAAAGAGAATAAAACTTGAATGTTAGGGCAAACAATTACTTAGAAAACGAAAATGTAAAACTGTCTCACGACCGAGTTAAGCAGAAGTTTTTGTCCAGCGACCTTTGCTGTAGTAAAGATGTGGAGCAAGGATTATAAAGAATCAAAAGTTTTATTTTTTTATAGTACAATTTAAAGTGAGGTAGGCTAAATTCTACACCCTAAGTACCGATACATTGTTCATATTTTGTCACTTTTATCACTTCCCAAACGCGGTTATCAGTGAGTCTGGCAATACTTGTGGCATGATTATGAAACATAAACCGCTGAGACAAGTCATTTAAAGTCTGAAGAGATGAAAATGAAAGGAAAACGAAAGTGGATCGCTGAATCATCACTTTCGAGAATTGTGAATGACAGACTGTATAACATAGTTCACGTCAAAATGATGATGGCGTCGAACAGTGAAGGTAAATAGTTTGTGTATCTCCCTAAGGCATTCATGATCAATGAGATTTTATCACAGAATGTCTGAAAGAAGTTGCAGCTTTTAGAATTCTAAATGGCAGTACAAGGGGATATTCTTAGAAATGGCGTCAGCGTCCGTACAAGCATACAAAATAAAACTAAGTAAAATAAAATAAAATAGAGTAGAATAAAAGGAAATAAATGAAGGCCCCGGAGGGAGGAAACAGCAGACAAACATGGAGCTGAAACAAAAAAACAGCAACAACAACAACAAAAAAAAAACCAAACCAAAACAAAACAAAACAAACAAAAAAACAGCGAAGCAGACAGAAAACAGAAGGAAAAAAGATTTAAAAACCAAACAAGAACAGAAATTATACAACACTAAGAGACACTGTGATGGACCAAATTATCTGTCTTATCTGTCTGTCTATCTGTCTGTCAGTTTGGCTATCTATCTATCTATCTATCTATCTATCTATCTATCTATCTATCTATCTATCTATCTATCTATCTATCTATC
>JBCEWB010905774.1:0-15644 GCA_039654565.1 Peronia peronii
ATTCCGAGCTCGAGGTTTTTTTAACCATGTCTCACCGCCGAGTGGCTGAAATCGGCATGTTTGTGCAAAGTTTAACCTCAGTAATGGCCAGGTGGAAAGTCGGCTAAGATGTTCATACACCTGGATGTAGGGGAATGGAGAGAGGGTTGGGGGGGGGGGGGGGAGGAGGATATGGTGTAGTACTGACGTTAGTCAATGGCCGAGCTTATCCTTAATGTGAAGTGCATATGCCTACAGGGCACTTCGCTGCTGTAAACAGAGATAAGTAAGATTAACCCTTAGCCCAGGGCCTTATGCCTGGTCCTTGGTTGTCACTACTGAAGGCGAACTACCTATATTGGGGGCTTAGCTCTAGTTGTTTTTGTCAGGACAATGTTGATAACCGCCCTCACCAGCACCAGTTTTTGCTAATCTATTTCCCTTACTCCGCCATTACTCTATAACTTAAGCCAGGTCAGAGCCGGATTGCGAGATCAATGGGCGGGTGCTAAAGTTATTTGACCGCTCTGCCCTTTTTGCCACGTAAGCTTCACGGCTACCCCAACCCTGCTCCTTTTTCGGCCCCATAGACCACAGCCAGGTGCCCGCTCCTCCCCCTAAGAGATTCTGTTTCTACTTAAATTGTTAACATCGTAATTAGATCCTGTAAGCCGATCAAGGTACCTTGTGATACAGATTTCTGTCTGGAGACGGGAGAAACAAGGAAAATTTCAGTTGTGTGACCTGGGAAGTGTCTGTGTGAACGGCTGAGTTAATGCGCTTACCCTCTGGTCTGTAATTCTCTTATTGTGGTCAGTGTGGTCAGCAGACTGTGGAAACAAGCGGTTATAACACTGAACGTCAGAGGTTTATCTAAAGCTGTTTGTTAGTAAACAAGGGGTCAACAATCCAACCCTTCCTTATGCTCGAGAAAATATCGAGAACTTCTTACTTACTGAAAGTTAACAATAGGTTAGCCCCTCGTGGGTGAAAGTTAACAATGGGAGATTCAACATGAATGAAGTTTATTCTTAGCAGGCTATAGCGGCAGTCTATCCCATCATAGAATTTGGCCCTATCATACATACATAATGAACACGTTTGCCCTGTGTGTCAATGATAGAGAAGTTTCAAACCGAGGTTGAGGGAGGGGCCCTGCGATTTTGCAGTTTAAACTTCTGTCTCTGTGTTCAGTAGTTACCAGTTTGAGCGAGACCATTTGAGCGAGACACTCTATGGAGGATGAAAGTGATTTTAATATTTCAATGGAGCCAGTGTTTTATAGATCCCATAGATCCTAGTTCAGAAAGCGTAATACTCAGGCTTGATAAAAAGGATTTGCATAAGACTTAATTCAAGAGTAAGTGGAGATGATCCTATCCAGGCAGTTTTCAAAACCTTAAGTATGACACCCATTTTCTTTCACTTGCCTTCTACAAGCTTCGGGCTGAGGCTTTACTAATCCTAAGATTAAAGAATGATAATAATAATGTGTGTTTAAAATTATCGATATGTTATTATAGTGTAAAGTTAAGACGATTTCACACAAACCTCAATATCCCATGAAGTGTTTATTTCATCAGGGCGAAGGATTGTTTTGATAATTGCTTTTGCAAACAGACGTGAAAATTATTCAAGTTTTCCTTGGTTATCGGCCCGATGAATAAACTCAAAAGTGTGAGGCCTTTTTTTTTTTTTTTTTTTGAATATGGGGTATTAAAATGAGGCGATGGGAACTGACGTTCATCAGTTTTTTGCTGTGGTTTCAGATATATAATGGATCTAGGAGAACTTTTCTTCATCCGGTAACATTAAATAAAACTGCATAAGCCGAAACTATGCTATCGGTTACCTTCATCTGTATTGGTGAAGCAAGTTCGTTTTACTCTCCAAAGTGAATCATGTCATTTCAGTAGCTTGTATGATTTGACTCTCAATCTCTTGACAGCATACTATAAATATGACTATAAATAATTTCAACAGCGTCACCGAAAGGAATACATATTACATGTATTATATAAGCCATGGAAAACATAACCAAGTGGAAGTGCCAATCACTGGCATAATTCTAGAGAAACCAAGGCGGGGTTCCCATTCCGACACCAAAGTCGTAGACTTACATGGTTGCCTGTAATCTCAAAGGGTCATATTCAAAGACTGAGGCCGCCCATGTTTCTTTTTTGGCACCTGTTGGGGTGACTTTCACACCATAGATGTCTGAGACCTGACCTTGAATCTGCTTTACCTGCGGGCTCATTAACCAGGTGATTACTGTACTGAGTAAACTGTTTGCTTTGACCTCCCTGATCCAATCAGGCATAAGAAGAGTCTTCTACGATTGATTTCCCCTGCCGTCTGATGAGGTTCTGTTTAGGAGAAACCAGATGTCATCCCGGCTTACTCGTGCGTCTCTGCATTCAAATTTTGATATTACGTACAGATGATGGTGATACTGTCTCAAGTTGTGTGTCTGTAAAAAGAGGGAATGAGTGCGGCGCATGTGTGTGTTGTATGTATGTGTGTATGAGAGAGAGAGAGAGAGAAATTCGTTCGCTGCGTTTGGGTCTATTTGTGGCTGTATTTTTTGCCCATTGCTAAACATCACGCGGAATTACAGCATATAATCTAAAGGCAAAATAATCTCTTGATGGTTCAAACATTCTTTTGCTGATGCCACAGTTCGGTGACCACAAACCCTCTGTGGCGTCCTTATGTATCAACACATATTGGCTCTTTAGATTGTGGTCCTTGTTGCTGGACCTGGCGTCTTGGTTCATCAGTTAAGGTGTTTCGATTACGTCTTCGTGGCCAGTTCGGCAGTATTCTCAATGATGTGTTTAGAAGATGTCTGCTGTTTTTCTATTCTCAACAACTGTCGGTTGGTTTGCGTTGAGCGGCTGAATTTCTCATCTCCCCCACCCCCCCCCTTCTCTCTCTCTCTCTCTCTCTCTCTCTCTCTCAATATCTTTTGATATGCTCCCTTATCGGTCAATGCTTTAAGTCAAGTGGGAGAGTACACTGATTTACCGCTGTCCATTGCTGCTATGACCACACCTGTTACAATAGCCATGCGAAGATTGGGAGAGGATTTACGGGGGGTTAATACTGACACAGCGGGATTAACTGACTGCCAGAGGCGTCAGAGCGGAAGTAATTGATTTCCCTGATATAGGGTGTAACAATCCTTCACTCAGGGGATTGCCCATTGATATTGCGTCATTCTCCCACCTTCTCTTCCCTTATGCTGTTTCTCTTTCTCTGATTCCCCCCTCCCCCCCCCCCCCTTCCCTTTCCGCCTCTCGTTTTCTGGCTTAATTTCGTTTTCACAATGACTTTTTGTATGTTCTCTTTATCTCTCTATGCTTTTTTTTTTAATCTCAGGCTTTTTCCCCCGTCCTCTTCTTCCTCTAGCCATGTCATTTTTGTTTTTCTCGGTTTCTTTTTCTTTGATGCTTTTTTTTTGGTTTCCTCTACCCCGTTCTCCCCTACCCCCCCCCCCCCCCGCCCGTCACTCTCTCTCTCTCTTTCTTTCTCTCTCAAGATCGGCGCCCTCTTTTTTTTTTCTTCTATATCTCATTTGTGTGCCCCCTGGGCATTCTGTCTTAAAATGTCCGCTTATTAGTCTTGTATTCTCTCACCCCCCTCTCTCTCTCTCTCTCTCTCCCTCTCTCTCTCTCTCTCTCTCCCCACTGCCACTCCCTCTCCCCTTCTGGCCTGTTTCTTTCACATATTGCCTCGGTCAGTGCTGCCTGATAGGTCAAATTGACAATGCATACAAAGCTGAGAGGCTGTAATCACAAATGCTGTAACTGGTGGGATGGTGTGTACCATTGGACGGTCATTCACCGCCGTAGTTCTTTCTTGATAAACTAGACATCCTGTCATTCTCTGTGCTGGCCTTAAGCAAGTTAGACCAATTACTCCCATACTGGCCACCAGTTTTTGGCAATGAAGACCAGCCTTTGCAACTAAAATTGCCCTTCCTTATGATAAAAAGAAGTACTTTTTCAAAGAAGGGTGGTAATTTCGGACACTTTCAAAAGGAAAAAACATGAGAGGAAATGTTGATAAAACTCAGATATCAATATTCTTACTCAACAGAGGACTTGGGAGTTTCCATGAATGACCCCAGTTGGACTTTATAAATCTAATGAGTAAGAAAGAAAGAAAGAAAGAAAGAAAGAAAGAAATGAAGAGAAAAAAAAAAACAAAAACAAAATAAGACATTTGTAGGACCCATAATGCAATGGACCATATAATGTGGTCTCCAAATCAATACATGTACATATTTGGCTCATCTTTTCCTCAGGTTACCCGAGGGCTTTACCCAGCTGGCCAACTTGACTCATCTGTATCTGAATGACACCTTTCTGGACTATCTGCCTGGCAGTTTTGGCAGGTAAGCAACATTTTCAGCAAAGCTGAGAGATAGCAGGCCAGTAGCTCTACCATATCAGTCATATCTGTGATGCAGGTTGTTTGTCTAATTTAGTGTTTCCTTGTCAGTGTTTGACCTTTTAATATCCAGATGTTTTGTTGTTTTATTGCTGCAGTGGTTTTGTTGTTTTTTGCTTTACTTTGTTTGCTCATTTGTCTTTTCATTAGAATATTGTTTGACAATTTTTTTTTTTACACTAATCATGGCATAAATGACCACAGAAACTCACAACAGAATAAGTTTTTACCTGCAAATGGTATGATGAATGGCAGGTTTTATTTTATTTTTTTCCAACTAAATGTTAACATATGAAAATATACTTGATGTTTAAATCTATACTCTATGTTTTATGTTTGCTCTTTGCCTTGTTCCTGTAAATATCAAATATTGTTGTCAATGCCTCATGTCGCAGGATGGTTACACTAAAGATCCTGGAGCTGAGAGAGAATCACTTGAAGACTTTACCAAGATCTTTTAGTCGTTTGACAGAGCTGGAGAGACTGGACATTGGAAACAATGAGTTTACAGAATTGGTAAGAAGCTCCCCTAAAAGCCTGTGTATGCTTAATAGTTGCTCTTTTCCCCATGCCATATTTCATATAGAGGGACAAAAGAAGAAATTTTAAAGAGAGGTTATCACTAAATATAGATGAATCATAGGAAAGAAATGTATAGGCTATTTGAAAAAAGTATGGCAAAACTAGTCCAGTGCAAGGCATCTCACATTATGCTTATCACATTGAATTTCTTTAACATACAGGGACGGTCTGTTGTTGACAAGATTGTTCATTTCTGTGTCTAGCATGGGAAGAAGTATAGCACTGTAAAATGGGATATTTTGTGTTTTGAAAGTTCTGTTGAATGGTTATACAAAGCACTTTACAGAAATCATTTTCATTACAGTTTGCTGAATACATTATGATACTCTTTATCTTACAATGGGCCCATGAAAGGCGCTTTATATTTGTCATTTTTCACTATCGTAAATGTCTTCACTATGATGATATTGTAAATTATATTGCAACTGAATATATGTGATGATAACTTGGTGACTTACTGGGATTTGACAGACAGATGTGTTTGGTGGTCTGACCAGCCTGCTGGAGCTGTGGTGTGACAACAACCAGATCACAACCATCTCACAGGTGAGAACAGATTATTTAACCACCTATAATCTACTCCATATATTTTTGCTGTAGTTATACCACAATGGCATGGTAAATACCCAGATGATTATCTGCAGCACAGAGCTCAGGCTGTCTATCAGCTGTGCCATTCTCTTTCAGCTTAATCCATATCTACTTCACATACTCCTCCCTCACACAAACTAGATACCCAGTTAACTTTGCCATACAGGACTCAAGTAATCAAAACTTTGTCACTCTTTTCTATCAGTTTTTTTTCTTTCCTGTTATCTCATTATCCCTCATTTACTGTTTCAGTTTCTCCCAATACTCATACTTATTTTTTTTTTTTTTTGTACTAATTTTTTATCATCTTCTCACATGAACAGTTTAAACTTGATCATTTGTAAGCAGATCTCGTTTCCATTTCATTGTTTGCCATTTCCCATTTCATGTCTGTACAGGCATTATCTTGTCTCAGTTTCTGTGTTAGTTACTATTCATAGGTGGACAAGGATTGATTTCATAAACAACTTTTCCCCATTTCAGGCTATTGGCAATCTGAAGCAGTTGATGTTCTTGGATGCCAGCAAGAACCAGCTCCAGGAACTGCCAGCTGACATTGAGGGCTGTGTTTCACTGGCTGACCTTCACCTTACCAGCAATAACCTGATGGGCTTGCCAGACTCGATAGGTAATGCACATCCCAAAGGTCAAGGTTTGATTTTGCTCTGTTAGGAGTTGTTACACATGGACTGATTTGTTTAAGAAAGAAAGATTCAGTTACCTGTAGAATTGGTTTCTGAGGAGAGACACTTTGATATTGTAAAATGTAATTTAGAATCATTTGCTGTATCACAAGGGAGAATGAGCAGAGTACTGATATATTTTATTTTTGTTTGTTGATTAGGTTGTTTGTTTTATGAAGGACATTCTGATTTCTTTTAGTCAGATAGATATATAGGTCATAAACAAAAAGAGCATAATGACTTAATGACAGAAAACATACAGCATGTGTTTGTACCATAAATTGAGTAATATATGTTGTCAACAAAACAGAATTCGTAACATCTGTTGTTCTCTCGATGAATGAAATGTGGAAGTACAGAAATTTGTGTGGTAGTTGATGTGCATGTATACATGATTGATTACTCATGGATCTTTCAGAGATGTGACTATAAAAGACACACTAGTTTTTGTTATATTGGACATGTCTGTGTATTGGCAAATGTTTCGGTCAGACTAAGCAACAAAACTTTATTTTGTACAGGCAACTTGAACAACTTGACCACCCTGAAGGTGGATGACAATCAGCTGACAGCACTACCTAAGACTCTGGGCGGGTAAGTTACTGGGATCATAGATCTTATTTAGTAGAAGTTGTTGATTTAATGGTCATCAGTTCCTTGAGATAGTCCTAGCTGTTAAACTTTATTGAACAGTTACATTATAAAACACCTTTCAGCCACCTGCAGACAGCTGTCATGGCGGAACCTTATTGAATAGTCAGTGGTTGTTGATTTAAAGATTGCCACTTCTCTTTAAAAAAAAAAGTCCTAGATCTAGATGTTGATTAAAGTTGATTAGACCTCTCCCTGTGTTGATGTATAGCTCTTGATTTTGATAAGGTTTGCTGATTTTTTAGTTTTACTGTCACAATGTGCTAATTTCTAGCTGTGTAGTCTGTCTTTGAAACTAACACACTTTAATTTTTTTTTGTTTTCCTGTCAATCCAGATGTAGGCTGTTGTAACTGTACAATGACCTTCTTTTCCTTGTTTGTATTGTATGAGTTGGTAACTTGAGGACATTGTATTTATTCATATTTATGTGAGATTGGATGTAAATTTTTATCTTATATTTGTGGTTGCTGTTTATTTGCCTTTTCTTATTTTTTGACTAGTTCATTTTCCCACCAACTATGCCATACATATACCTGGATATAAACACAGTCACAATACACAATGCACAACCTTCTTCTTGATCATACACATTCCTGTCACAAGAGAATACTCGCACATGCAGTTTATGGATTATAATTAACCAGTGTTGACCATTTCTACAGGTTGTCTTCTCTCTCCGAGCTAAATGTCAGTGCCAATGATCTGGAAGATCTGCCAGCCAGCATTGGTTTGTTGAGAAATCTGCGCACATTCTACGCTGATGAAAACTTGTTACAGTTCATTCCTGCTGAGGTAAGTTGCACTCTGCCTTTTCTGCTTTTTCCCTTTCTATAGAATAACATTTTAAATTTTAGAAGATTTAAAACTTAGACAGTATGATTTGCTATTCACTTTACCTTTAATTTAAAATCTCTAACTCATTTCTAATCTCTCAGAATTCTCAAGAAATGAAGAAGTCAGAATGGAAGGATTTCCATTTAATTAAGAAGTCATACATTTGTACTTTTTTTAGAATGATACTTTTGGATTTAGCTCACTAAATTTCTGTCCAGTGGATGAAACAAAAATAAAGATGAAAAGGAAATAACCACTAGACTTTGTAAAATGTGTATGTCAAACAAGTAAACAAAAATTACTTCCCCCAAAAAAAAGAAAAGAAAAAGAACATGAGGATAATGCTAGTCAAAGTAAAAAGTCTGGATTTAGAGTTGACCAGCCAGTTTGAGCTATCTAGGGGCCTGAGAAATTTAACACTATGGTGATACCTGAACTCTGGAGATGTCACAGAGGCATCAAGGTTGAAAAAATGTGCTCATGGGACCCACTAGCATTTCTCAGTGTTTTTAGTTTTAGGGCTTGGTGATATAAATGCATGTAGCTCCTACTGATTCAGTGAGATATCAGAGATATTCTTTGTGTCAATAACGGCTGGAATAGTAAAAACAACACTGCTAAATGGCATATCATTTATGCGCACTTTATTGATCCAATGGCACATATAATGTCATACCGCTCTATATGACACAGTGGATATTATTTTCAGGTTGGCAGCTGTAGTGGAATCACAGTTCTCTCTCTGCGAAGTAACAGACTGACCTATATACCTGATGAAGTGGGTCGTATCCCACGTCTCCGAGTTTTGAATCTCAGTGACAATTTGCTGCGTTACCTCCCTTTCACCATCATAAAGCTGAAGGAGTTACAGGCCTTGTGGCTGACAGAGAACCAGGTAAGAGGTGGTATTATCAAGTGAAGAGAATTCGTTTCTTTCTTTAGTTAATAACCACTTGTGTAGGTGAATTCACCAGTCGGTATTAGGTTCTCCAATCTCTACAATTTGAGTTTGTTGTTTCTTTCACAGAGACCTAAGATTGTCAGATTTAGCTATCAGGAACAGTCTCAGATTCTGAGACAAGTGGACAAACAAATTGAGAACTACCAAGGGACCATTTAGTCACAAAAGAACTCTGTACATAATATACACAAAATATTATCAAGAAATGCATCTTACATTCAGTGGCCAGGGTTCTGATTTGGCCCGTGTCCACGTCCTTTGAAACAGTGTCTTATCATTCAGTAGCAGATCTTTGTCACATCACAAACTTCTAAGAGGTTATAGATCTCTTGATCAGAGTTGAGCATAAGCAGGAGGAATGATGAAAAAAAAATCTCTTGATCTAGTGTTAAGACAATGAGCAAGAACAGTCCCAGGGACAGATAATCTTACAGTACAACAGACCTGTGTTACAGTTATGCAGTTTGTCTTAGTTGACAAGGAAGATGATTCTCCAATTTCCAACATTTTTGCTTTGGTCAACATTTTCTTGACAGAACAGTCATATATTATTGAGATATCCTTTTGATATATGGTGTCCTTTTCTTGTGTCACAGACTCGACCCCTCATCCCCTTGCAGTCTGAGTATGAGGCTGACACAGGCCGAAAGATTTTGACTTGCTATCTGCTGCCCCAGGGAGAGATGGAGGGCAATGGTAAGTGCTGTTGTTCAGTGCTGTTTCACTGCTGATCAAACCTAACTACTTGGCAAAATGAGAAAGAAAATTTGTGCTCTATATGGAAGCAGAATATGGTAAACATCTATTAAAAACCAAAGGTCATAATTTTTCCTTGTGCTGTAAGCACCATTGTGCGAAAGCTAACAACATTTCTAACAGATCCTGCACTGCTTTGTAACAGATGAATGAACATAGTTCTCTTCTTCCCTTGCACCAGTAATGCATTTCCACAGTAAAGAGGTATATAGCCAGAACTTAGTCAGTCAGAGCTACACGAAATGAGTGTTGATCAGGACAAGGCATATGTTGTTCAATGACATCAATTATTTCTAAAATTCATCAAAAATTAGATTCATGAATAAACATTATGTTAGCTTTCATGAAAATGAAAACAATACCACCTCTACGTTTCATTCGATAAAATGGCCCGTGTTGTTTATTGTTTTAGATGAGAGAGATCCTACCGGAGACACGGAGAGTTTCCACGCCTCCATGTGGGACGAGGAGAGGCTGCGCCGCCAACAGATTCACTTTGCTTCTGCTGATGATTCAGATGAAGAGGTAAAGGCAACTTGTGTCTGTCAGTGGAATATGGAGATAGCTCAATAGTGCAGGATTTTTTTTTTGAGTAGTATACCTTGTTATGTGTCAGTTCAAGTGACTCAGTTAATAAATCAATGAAAATACAAGAAATACAAGGTGTGACAATCATTACACTAAAGTCCTGTCAGCCTTAGCTCATGGATATACAGCACATTTTGGTGCTTCTCATATATATGAGACGCGACATGATGAAATCAGGCGCTCGTCAAACTGAGGCGAGCGGAGAAATGACATGTTTTTCAACAGTGAATGAATTTTTAACGCAATTTTTTTTCCTTCACAAAACCCTTCTATATCAATCTAAAAACGCATTTCAGAGTCAAATTTGCTGAAACAGACTGAGTAAAAGCCCAAAAATTGTAATTTAGTGACATGGCCTAACAAGGATTAATAAGGATTTACAAAAGTGATCTGCCATTTTCTCGCTAAATTCAGCTACAGCAACAAGTCACCCATCGTCTTTACTTGCCAATATCTCTTCTACTTAAGGTAGAGCAAAAATTTTTACATACACAGAAAGGGAAATGAATAATCTTCACAGTGGTACCAATAACTTCATATGCTCAAAATTTGATGAGCGCCTGATTTCATTGTGTCGCATCTCATATTAAACTTGAAGGTGGGAAATTTACTACAAAATCAAATGTCAGCATCAAGGCAAAAGTTCTACTGGCGTTGCTTTTGTTTGTTTAATTATGCCTTGTGATTGTTTAGTCATACATGATTCACTAAAGAATGTGCTGTTCTATTTTATCATACCACCATCATGGCTCACAGTTTAAACATTTTGGAAGAAAATAGAGTATGTTTGAAGGGCCTGTTCAGTTTTTGGTTTGTTTGTTTGTTGTGGTTGTTTTTTGTTGTTTTTTTTAGTTGATGGGCATTGGTAATTCATGAATATTACTATCTTTCACACATACACACTTGCCAACACACTTATTTCTAAGTTTGCTAGCGAAACCTTTGTTTTAAGACTGGTCGTGTATTATCTACTGTTTTCACTTTATATGAAAACTGAATATATCACTAACAGAGGCATGCATTTTTGTCTGATTGAGATACATGTATTTGTTATATCATAAACCATAAATATTTGCATCTGTCATTCATGTCATTGTAGTGTTTTAAACTTTCCTGGTTCTTGCATGTGACAGTTCATGGCTAATGTTTTTCTAATCCCAACTTTATTCTTTGCACTGTCTCTGCCACACCCCTTACCCATGTACTGAACACTCCAGGGCAGACTAGTGCGTTGTCCCACCCCTTATCCTAAAGAGATGCGGGAGAAAGTCAGGCATGCCCGCAACCTGGCCATGCGACAGATGATCGGTGTTGTGGATGGTGCTGGCAGTGCTGCCGATGGTGCAGACAGAGTTAGTTTTATAGATGAGGTAATAGTATGTTATCTGCATTGAAGTAGAGATTAGAGAAAAGAGTGAATGTTTCAAGAGCTAATAAGCTGCTGGAGCTTATTGGCTATCTGGACAATTTCCATTCAAGATTTGAGAAAGAATTTCAAAGTCTTAGATCTGACCACACCATTTTTGTTCAATGAAAATACAAAATCCGAGTGGGCAATGATATTAACATGAGGCATCAGCTGTAATTATTTGCATGTTATTACTTATATTAATTTTATCATTACACTTTTCTTCCTTTGCACATTTCAGAATTATTCAGTAATCATTGCTTGTTTATCTCACAATGACCTGTAACCAAGTCTTCTCTTAAAATGTCATTTGAAATATTTGAAATTATCTTGTATTGAAACTGGACATATTATCAGTAATAGTGGTGGTAGGAGAGGAACCTGTATTTAAATTTCAAAACTTCTCATTTGACAGTTTCACAATAAGCAAACCTTTTCATTTCTCAATCCTATCTTCATGTTGTCCTTAACAAAGATAAGCTTATCACATACACCTGTTCCACAATCTTATACACATATTTTCCAAAGTTTCTGTGTGATATTTTGAATGTGAATTTTGTGTGCACTGTCAAGATGTATGGACAGTTTTTTGCTGCATGGTGGAGTGCCCATAAATTGAATCAGTGATTTATGTCAGTGCATCATAATAAAATGGTTTCATTGAATGGCACAATACACAGTCAAAATAAGTCCCTCCCCCCAAAAATATTTTACTAATTTTTTTTTTTTTTAGATTTAAAGAGAAAAAAATGAAAGTGAAGATTTTGTGTCCACAAGATCATATTTGATGAATGTATGATCCTGTAAGATTTTAAATAAAGAAAAGAAAAACTTCATGGGCTTTTTATTCTGATGGGGAAAAATAGAAATTTGATACCTTTTGGGATCTCTGAAAAATAAAAGTACGAAAATACAAGAAAAGTGAGATGACAGGGAGAAATTGGTCTAACTATTGATTGTTTATCTCTGACTTTTTTGTTTACTTTTGCCACAGGATATCTTGATCATCATATGAATTACATGCATTATAAAATATGAAATTTTGGGAGTTTGCACCTGTTGTTTATGTTATGTTCACCGCATGTTTTAAGTGTCTGTTCTTGCCTTTCCTTGCAGAATGGCCAGCATGGATTTGGCTACTCTAAGGTCAATGACCACTCAGAGGTGAGAGTTAGGGAGGCTCGCATCACAAAACCCACCTCACCTCGTCTGCAGGAGACCCACCGCCTGTACAGATATGATAAAGTAAGAAAAGAACATTTAAATTTAGAATTAGGTTAAACTTTTGAATGAGAATTTGGTTAGAGATATAAGGACAATGTTGACTGATGGCTAATTAATCAAGATTTCAAGAAGAAGAACCATCCCCATTTTTAAAAATCTAATAAGGATTTCCACAGTAATTCAAGTTCTTGGGCATATTTCCTTTCTATACATTACATAAACAGTAACGAAGATTTAAACTCACACTGTAATATAAAATAAATCATGTATTGTGGAAGACACTGTTGTATAATGGGTACCCCCTGATGTGACAGTTTGACAATATTGAATTTATCTGTCAGATTCTGAAAGCACCTGTCCTTCTCATATCTTTCCAAATATGAAGGGTTGCAACAGATGTCTTGCTCAGCTTATCTTCTTAGGAAAAACTAAGTGACGGAATCAGACCAGTAGCAAACAGTCACTGTCAGAACTATTGGTTCCCATTTCATTCATTCAGATTGATAGATGAGAAGTTGCTATAATCATTAGACAACAATTCATTTTGCTGGAGCAGAGTCATGCATACTCATCAGTTGTTGTGGATAATATTCTTGTGAATGTGCAGTGATTTTTTTATATTGCAAAAATGGCATTAATGATCTTATGATTTGTCACAGTTGCATTATTGTTGATGTTATCACCCAGGCTCGGTTGTCAGCAGTGGTATAACAGCGGCATCTTACACATTGTTCTTTATCAATATCAGGTCCCTCTGGTCTCTCCTGCAGACTTTCCTCTTGTACTTAGAGATTCATGACCTTATTGGTGTGGACAATGTCATGATGCAGGTTTCTTACAGGCTGCTGTTATAGACTGATTATTTTGCCTGTATCTTCAGGAGAAGCTGCTGAAAGACAAAGCCAGAATGCAGCATCGTCTCTCTGTGCCTGACTTTGATGGAGATGTCAATGCCCTACTGAAGGAAGAAAGATCCAAAGATAAGAAAAGTGGGTTACTGCATGCTGCAAACAATATGTCTTTGTATAACTGTGAATTTACAGAACTGACATGAAAAACTTGGAAAGGAAAATAGAGACATGTTAGCAGGGCTGAAATTTTTCACTCTTTTTATCATGTGGATTTCATTGTTGTCTCATTATTTTGAATAAGTTCATGTTTAGACATCTGTAACAGACCAATGTTTTGGGTTCCTAATTTTACTTTGAATTTGTTCAGCATGGGCTTAGCTTCTCTTGGTTTGACTGTAATGATATTCAGTGTCTGTGTTTGAATTTGTCCATTTTTACATTCTGGACATATACATTTTTACATACATATTTTAAAAATTTACTTTTAGAACGTTTTGTCTATCTCACCAGGCAAGTCAGGAAACAGCAGTATGGCTCGGCGCTCTGGTTCTGTGCCAGATTTGCCAACAGCTGATGGCCAAGATGGATCAACTAACAACAGAGCAGAAGCGGCCATTCCTCCTTCTTTAACCTACGATGACCTCTATTACAAACATATTGTGTCCAGACAAAGAGGTCGGAGGTCACGACGCATGAGAGACTATGATTCGGACACAGGATACCGCAGTGATAGAGAGTTGGGACGTTTCCATAGAGAGGATAAGGATGATATGAGAGGTGGTGCCAGCTCAGACATTCTTTCTACCAGATCCCAACCTCTCCCCACCCACCACTATCATGGTTCTCATCATGGTAGGCATAGACATGGTGCTGGGTACGCCAGTGATATTGAAGCTTACAGTGGGGGTGGTGGCAGTTTGTTTCCAACAGCCAATGCCGCAGCAGCTGCCTATCGCCAGAAGCACTCTCAATTTTCCCAGCATTCTGCACAAAGCTTGCCGTTCAATCTCAACTCATCATCACAGACACCGTCTCCCACCACTAGATCTAGAAATCTCCGTCCACATTCTCCGTCTAAGTCAGAGCCTCGCCAGCCCGGCTCTCGGCCAAGTAGTGACAACCTGTCACATCAACACCGAGGTGGTAACACATTTGAGAATCATCAGTTAGGCACAAACCCTCCAGGCTCACCATATGTGAAGAATAACATGCCTAATGCCACATTTGACACAAACAGCACTGTATCAGCAGATGAATTTTACAAACAGTTTCCAGGTAGTGAGTATTATCCCACTGGACATTCTCGAATAAATAAATCCACGGAATTAGACTCAACAAGTGAAAATATTCCGTCTAACATTAACATATCAGCTGTTGTCAGCCCTCAGTCAGCTGGTCCTATGACCCAGGGATCTGTAAACACAAGTACCATGTTACAGAATCCATCAGGACCAGGTCCTCCGGGACAAGGTCAAGCCTTGCCAGGACCTCAAACACCAAGTGGTTATCGTCATGGACTACCACCTCCAATTGCCGCCAAACCCAACCTCAAAAACTTGACTGGCAGCAGTTTGTCACTCCAGCACCCTCCTCATGTGGCCACACCCTCCCCACCTGTGTTCCGTAGAGACAATTTCCTGGACCAGAGTACACCTGTACTAAACCAAGTCCCAGCTTCGCACACAGACCAGCTGACACCTCAAGTTGCAGGGAAAGAACGCAGAGGAAGTAATTTGTATACGGTCATGGAAGAAAAATCTGGATCACAGAAATTGTTGGTAAGTCGGCAGCAATCTTGGTTATCCCTTTCACTCTACAGCCAATTCTGAAATCCTTCCTCTGTTAAAATTGATGCCTTAAGTGAGCTTCTGCAAGCAAAAAGCATCCATATCGCATTTAAGGCGATCTGCGGCTGAGAAATATTGACATCAACAATTTTTTTTCAAAATTTTGTGCTTCCGATATTCCGTTCCTATAACCATTTTTCTTCGACCCCATAACGTTGTTGGGGGGGGGGGGAGGGGGGGGGGGGGGGGGGGGGGGGGGGGGGGGGGGGGGGGGGGGGGGGGGGGGGGGGGG
>JBCEWB010905884.1:0-15644 GCA_039654565.1 Peronia peronii
AAAAAGTACATTTTTAGAGCAATTAGATCTTTACAACTGCTGATTTACAATGGTCAGATCAAATGAATATATGTAAGACTATTTTATTCATCATCATCATCATCATCATCATCATTTTACGAAAAATCTCTTAAAATTAAGACGACTGTCTACCGGTAACTAATCAAATACACCAAAAAAGTTGAAAACAATACGAAGAATCTAGAATTGAGATTTTACACAAATATCTTAGAATCCTCCACCTATCTCCTTCGTGACCATTATCATTATCTTTTCCGTATTTCTTTTTTCCTGTTTCTCCTTCTGCTTCATCATCTTCACTTTTTTTCTTCTTCTTTCTCTTGCTAATGGTATTATTATGAGCATTAATATTGATATTATTACTATTCATCCTCTTATATTTTTCCTCTTCTTCATCCACGTCTTCTTTCCCTTCGTGTCTCAGCCATTGTACACTGATATAAAATTGCTTTTTTTTCTCTTGATATGAGGTTGTTGTTAGTATAAGCCTCCTGTATAATTTTTTTTTTTTTTTTTTAGATAATGTTAATAAATCGTATGAGAGTCTAAGGCCATACTCAAAACATTTATCAGTGAAAAATTGCAGTCCTAATTTGAGGCAAAGGCTCTTATATTATACTTTATTTTCCATTAGCTACTGTGTCCTCACCAGTTTACAGTTTAAAAGAAATGCAGGAAAGTGAAACGTTCACAAACATTAAAGGGATTTATCTCTCAGGAAAACACCAAACTGTGCTGACTGGAACATACATCACTATCCAATACCATGGCTTAAAGGGGAAAAAAACGAGACAAAAATAGAGAAAAATAAAGACTCTAGACGAGAGGGAAAGAAAAGAAGATAATCATAGAAACGGAGAAAGTGACAAATTTAATGAAAGAGAGGCAGAACGACAGAGTGAGAGTGAAAGACAGAGAGAAGAGAGAACGTGCACTAAATGAAAGACCACAAAGTTTCCGCATCTTTTAACAATTGTTAAATCAAGTTTACTTCTGACTCCGTGTTCCTCAAGATATAGGAAAGACTTGCTCAGACTGCTACTCAGATGAGGAATATAATTTTCACAAGAGACCAAAATATGTTGATAAGCACAGGATTTCTAACTTTGACTGCATAAAGAAAAATGAAGAGATTTTTCATGGGCTAGTTTACGTTTTGTGTCTTCGCCCACAAGATAACATCTTTACATATTGAGAATTAAGAGCCAAATAAACTAAAACTTTGGAAGTCCAGTAGATTGACATTAACATAAGTGGCAATATCCTATGGTAACAGTGCAGGGGAAGAAAAGGCGAGGCAGACCGAGGAAGAAATGGGCAGACAACATCACTGAATGGACCAAGATGAGCTTCCCCACAACCATGCACTCGCCCACAAGTGGAGCGAGCTGATGTAGCATTCGTCATTCTAGCGCCTCTACGACCCCGGCGGGTTATGGGATCAGTGAACAGGGACTCTTTGGTAATATTATATTGACCTTCATTATTATATTGAATACTTAAACTGTTGCCTCTTCTAATGTCAATTTTCTTATGTGATGCCCTGAGAAATTAGCACTTCGGAACAGTGTCATCACAGTTTCTCTCGGCAGATGACATTACATCTGTATTTCAGTTATTCAAAAAGTTGATACCTTGGCCAACATGAGAATGGTACTATTACATTAAATTGTTATACTGTTGGTCAAAGCTTTGTTATTTTTTTTCATTCATAAACATCAGTGAATAATAGTAAAATAGAAGTTCAGTCCATGTTTGCTTGTGTTCAGAAATACAGCCCACGCTATTTGACACCCTTAGAAATGCCCCTGGAAGTTCCGCTTTGGGGTTCTTTTTCTAAGACTGGAGAAAAATAGAATCGCAGAATCAATGTGCAATGTATTTGGTAGGCAGGTTTCATTAAATAAATATCATGCCGTGGTTCCTGTAACATTTCCAAACGTATGTACTATTTTTTATGTTATTTCTATTTAAGAAATGTGTACAACAAATCCATCTTTTTTTTCTCTGGCTTTGACTACTGATGAAATAAAATAAACGAACGAAAATAAGCAAAGGAAAGGGAAAATATCTGGCATCTCCTTAGTTTGTGATCGCTATACCAAATTTTGATTGGTCCTTGGCAGTTTTTATCTGCTAGAAGAGGCCTAATGATATTGTTAACTATTGCTGTTCACAGTTACTTTAGTTTTGATATCAGGGATCAAATAACTGACTGAGCATATTTTTGGACCAGATTAACGCCATGGAGAACAGCTTTAAAGTTTGTTTTTGTTTTTTTTTTGTTTTTTCTGATGCTCTAAACAATGGGTCCCAGGTTATAAATTTATGCCCAAATAAAGACAGCGAGTGATGATTTTTGTTTGTTTTTTCTTCCGAGTTTCGGGCAGTCATTTGAGTTCTTCAAGTTTTACTCTGTTGTATTAAAAAATATATGTTGTCTGGAATTTATTATACAATAAAATGTATCACAGACAATGTCTAGTAAAGTTATATATATAAATATAAAAGTTCCTTTTTTTTAAAGAGACAGTCTATAGACAAAGCCTTCAACACCTCGTCGAAACAGGTAAATGTATTTAAGGAAGGTACCATTGATTTCCAGCATCAATATTTCTTTGTGAAATCCTACACGACAAGGAAAATAAGTCTTTCTTCGAGCTTTAACACTGAGATTTAATACAAATTAGGCAACAGAACGGGAAAATACTTTGTTCATCAAAATAATTGAATGACTCAGGAAACAAAGCATTGAATGCCACAACAAAGAAACTAGGGTTCAAATTCATGTTTTCAAAAAACTAAATTTATAAGTTTATTTACAAAAAACTAAATGCGGAAACTATGCAGTGAAAATGGGTCAGATTGCGACATGACATTTCAAAAATGATTATGTAATAAAAGGAAGTTTTTTTGACGTCAGAAAATGATGATTAATTCACTGGTGAGATGAAGTCATGCGATAGCACAGAAAAAATGCCGTAAGATATCAATAGAAATATTTTTTGAAAATAATAAAAAATTGAGAAACCAAAAGAATCGTTACAAGCTGATACATAATGAAAACAAGCTAGATCAATTGTATTACAAAAAAATATTCAACAAGACTACACGATTTGTTGGTGGAGAAAGTTAACTGATAATCCTAAAGGTATCAACGAGCTGAACTGTTCAAAAGCCCACTTTTGACAGATGCACTGCAGTTTCTTTCTTTATCAGAAAGGTACAATATAGTGACATTGTAGTCATACTATGTCACTTTTAAATAGTGACTGCATTTCCATAGCATTGATATTTATATCGTGCTAGAAATCCTACTCTGTGAGGAACAACATTAACAACAAAGTGAGGAAAAGTTACCATTAAAGTTATAGTGTGATCTTTTCATAATACAAAAATAATAACAATAGTAACAACAATACTAACAAAAAATTGATAAAATAAAATTATATATACTAACCAGGCATCCACATTGTCAACACTGGGATAAGATGAGACACACAAAATATATTAAGATATTAATATCAGTCAAAATGCATTGGTTAATTTGTTTCTAAATTAAATGTAATAGCATAAAACAAGATGCGGACATTTAAATAAAAGCAAACAAACAAACAAGCAAAAACAACAAACACACAATGGTGCAAACAACTGGATCACATGAAACAAACTGTGTCACCCAAGCCAGTGATTCTGACTCTTTATCATCAGACTGTGAGTCAGAACGTCCAAGGCCACTGTCATACAAAATCAGGTCAACGCGCGTCTGAGTCATGAAGGAAGCATTCACAAAACCCTTACTAAATTTCATAATACAGATGCAGGAGAAGTCATGAAATCTGAAAACAGTTGGAAGTGTTCATTGGTTTGTACTTCAGTTTTAATTAAATAATTAAATAATTAAATTATTATTGTTAATAAATTTAGGAAAAACGTAATTGACAATACAATTTTGAAATATGGGAATTAACTCATGATGGCTTAGTGAAAAATTGCATTTATTTGGTTATTTCCTATTGACTGTTGAGCATTGTCCGATGACACGATGAGCCAGAACGGCGGATACGCAGACGAAAGGAACATATCGGAATGGAAGGAATCGCAGATGAAAAACATTGATAGAGTTTATAGATTACTATTTTGCTGCTAGATACTTGGAAACTGATTCCAGTAATTATAAGGATCAAGAGCAAACACAATCTGCTGTGGAACCCTTTGTTAGCTGACTCAGACGATGTAGATCTAGACTAGATAGAGTGACAGATAGAGAATCTTGATCTAGATTGGTGATCTGATATTATGTAGATCTATATGTAGATTTGCTGCAGTGACATATATCTAGACTTGAAATATCATTGAGCTATTCTGTGGTAAACTGTATCCAATTTTCTTTGTTAGTAGTAAGGCATGAAGAACTTTTCCAAATGTTATACCAACTGACATTGATGGTAAAGACCTCAGAATCTTTAGTAACCTCTTTTGGAAGCAAACAGCTACAGTAAGGGTTAATGGAGAACACAGCGAAGAAAGACCAACCAGAAGAGGAGTAAGACAAGGATGTGGGCTGTCACCGGGTCTCCTCAACCTTTATAGTGAGATGATAATAAGACATAATAAAGGTAATCAAGGAAAAACTCTGGGCGGACATAACATCAACAATCTGAGACTTACTAATGGTATTGTTTCAATCACAGAATCAGAACATCGGATCTTGTAGGAGAAGCAAAATTACTGCAAGAAAACGTCTGACACTGAATAGTTTAAAAATAGAGAGCATGACTATTTCCAGAAAGGCTCAGGCCACACCGTGCAATTTACAAAGTGATGGAAAACAAATCAAATAAGTCAACAGATTCAAATACTTGGGCTACAGAAAACATCAGATGGAAAATGTACACCAAAAGTCCAAGGACGAATAGCCACAGCCAAGGATACTTTTAAAATTATGTCAGATGGAAATATTGTAATTCCTACAAAACTCAGAATGTTGAAGGCACATATTTGGTTAGTTCTCTTGTGGGTGTGAGTTGTGGACAACAACATTTAAAGAAAAATCTAAGCAATAGAAATATGAAGTCCATAAGGAGAATGCTGAAAATATCATGGGCAGAAAAGAAGACAAAGCAAGAAGTGCTATGGCAAACATGAAAAGATCACTCATCAACATAATAAGGAGGCGACAGATGAAATTCACTGAGCAAGTTGGCATATTTAAGTTTTACAGAAAATATAGAGAAGAAGAAAAGCCGAGGACGCCAACACACAAGATTCATAATTTTATAATAGATTCATTCTGAATATCTGGGCAACAAACAACACAATGAATAATTCTTCATGAGTCTCGAATGAAGGAGAGGGGTGGGGAACCTTATCCTGCTCCATGATCCAGACCAGACACTTGATAATGGTGAGTAATGCCATCACAAATAAAAATTCGCATAACCAAGCTCGAGAAAGTTACATTAAGGGAAATAACGCTTTAAATGAATGGAATGCATTTTCCATCTCGAATAACCCGGATTTATGAAGAGATACAAAGGCCAGTTTGATTCTCTTTTAAAGCTTAAAATGTCCTCTATCAAGTGTAGTTCGAGCCCACAAGGGATAATGCCATTAAATTCAAATATTCCTAGAAACAAACTGAACACAGTCACTTCAAAGGTAATTATGTTTTTAATGTATAGAGTTTGTTTGTTTGTGTTTGGGTTCAACGGCACATCAGCACGATCACGGATTGTGCCAAACAGGGTAGGATACGTTTGCATATCAATAAGATGAGAGGAAAGAGAGCGGGACAGAAGACAGGAGCAAGGAGAGACAGAAAAGATGTCACCCCTGGAATGTCGAGGATGGCATTCTATGGGAGACATCCCACCGATGGCATGGCTGTCAACCGCCTGCAGATGAGAGAAAAGAACCTACTTATATACTCCGGGCCCTCGAGGGGGAACATGAATAGAATGAAAAATTGAGTCATTCACAATTCAGTTCCAGTTAATGGGACTTTCTGAAGAGATACAATGATGAAATTGGTAACATTTTGAAAATTCAAATGTCTTCTATCAAAAACAATATCAGCTATCAGGGAATAAAAATAATAAATGTTCCGGGTAACAAAGTGAGGACGACAGTCTCTTCAATGGAAATAATGCTTTAAACAGATAGACTGCATCTTAAATGGGAATAACTCGAATTGTGAGGAGATATAAAATCAGTTTGGTGCCGTTTGAAAACTTAAAATGTAATCTATCATATACATATTAAAGCAATAGAAAATAATGCCATCGAAATCAAATATTTCGAAAAACAAACTAAAGAGAATCACATAATGGTTCACATAGATAAAGTGAAAAATCGAGCCATTCGCAAATCAGTTCCAAGTAACTCGAATTTCTGAATGGATGCAACGATGAATTTGGTAACGTTTTAGAAATTAAAATATCTTCTATCAAAAGCAACATCAATTATCAGTGGATAATGCCATCAAATTAAATATTTCTCATAAAGAACTATAGACAGTCACTTCAAGGGAAATAAGGCTTTTAAGGATAGACTGCACCTTCAAATGCGATTAATTCGGGTTTGTGAAGAGATACAAATACAAGTTTGGGGCCGTTTTAAAGCGTAAAATGTCCTCTATCGAATGCAATTTCAGCCATAAGAGTTTAATGTCAATACAACGATACATTTTTTGAAAAACAAAGTAAAGACAATCACTTAAAAAGAAACAATGCTTTTAAATATAATTCTAATAGCAAGTCATTCACATCTTTAGTTGCGATTAACTCTGGTTTCTGAAGAGATGCAACGATGACTTTAGTACCATTTTGAAACTTAAAATGTCCTCTGTCAAATACAGTTTGAGCTGTCAGGTGGTAATGCCGTCAAATATAAATATCCAGGAATCGCCGTGCAGTGACCATGTGGTTTGGCGTCTACTCTTCTCAGATAAAGACGATTATATTTCGGAGGTCCAGTGTGTATGTGAAAGAATCCTTGGCAATTTAGCATCGGATGAATAATACAGGCGGGGACGCAGCTGTCAAAATTTCCAAATTTCAACATTCCACCCATAAACAAACAAACAAACAAACAAACAAACAAACAAAAAATCCTCTCATCAAAAACAAGGCAGGCACTTCACCCGAGATAATCCTACTTTATTAGGATTGGAAATCCTATCAAAACAAACAAACAAACAAACAAACAAATGGGCGTTGTGATGTATTGTCATGATTACGTATCTACGCTTATAGTTTCAGAAAGTAATTCTCCGTGTATCGTTGGCCTGTGATGAATTAAAGCATTACTTTCTGTCCCTTAATGGTACAAAATGTTGAAGTATTATGTAGTGCCACTACTTAGCAAAGACATCATAGATTCTGGAAATGTAACTTACTCCTGTCACGTGCCACAGCTCACAGTAGATCGGTGTTTATGGCAAACAACTACTTTCGCAGCAGCGGATCTAGAAGGGGGGGGGGGGGCATTCCATGAGAGAGGAGTCCCAATGGAGGCAGAGAGAGAGAGGGGGGGGGGGGCGGAACTGCATACCTACTGTGATGTGTATTTTTCTGTGTGTGCACACAAAGTTGTGAAGAAGGGAAAGAGAGAGACACTGCTTTGAAAAACAAACAAATAGAGCAAGAAAAAGAGGAACGGGGTAAAAGAGAGAGAGAGAGAGAGAGAAAGAGGTCAGGAGGATAGAATGGAATGGCATGTATCAGTTACTTTTTGTTTTCCTGTACTGAGATCCCACTTTTTAGTCAGTTCGCCCTTTTGGGGATATTTCAATTTATCTCCTCATAGTTTCGGTCTCTGTTTCGGTGCCATTAAAGGACATCCGGCCTTCGTTTAATTTGCTTCCACACAGAGAGAAGAATTAAGTCATCCTAGTACAAATACCTGACAGCTGGAAATCATTTAAATAGTCTGTGTGCCAAGGTAGTGTGTGTTCTTCTTCCGCTGCAGGCGAAACTATGTGATTCCAACTTTTGATTCTATTGTTGTGGATTGTGCCGCCAACATTGTGAATGACTACTGGCTTCACGAAATCAGTTTACACTTGCTCTTTTTTATTAGTCACGCTATTTAAACATGCTCTGAATCAAGAATGGATAAGAGAGTAAATAGGGATTGAATCTTTTTTAAACTGTTTCTTCAAAAATGGACGTGGTTTTATGTCGTGCCGTCTTTAATGATTCCGGAAATTCGGTCAAAATGTGGAATTTAAATTTCGATCCTACTTAAAGACTTCAGTGAACAAGGGCGGTGGATACTCTTGAAAAAACTATAGTTACCTCGGGCATGCCCGTCAGACAGATTAAAGATTTTGGACAACATTATTTCATATACTATATCAGATCATTTTCTGCCTGCTGTCATGTGACCCTGATCATTCCCGTGACCTGTTTTGTGACATTCTGAGAACTGTGCCTTTCTAGAGAGGCCGGACTTGTGAGAAAGCTCTCAGAGCAGGCTCGAGTCCAGAGGAAAATCTAGTCAAGACAGAGTCGGGGCAGCCATTACCAAGGTAACAAAGATTCGATCTATTATTTTTCCTAAGGCTTATGTTAATGTTTTTTATTTTCCCAAAGACTGTCATTTAATTTAGTGTAGGCTTGTAAGATGCAATAATTTGAAAAGTAGTAGTAGACCAATTTTATTGATATTTACGGTAGCGACTGTTGTAAAAGATACAGAAGTAACACTAGCAAGAGCAATAGTACATGTTGTAGTCGTGAGAATAATTCAGGTAGTGGAGGTTATAGTTGCTAGAGTGGTAGTGGTGGTGGTGGTGATGGTGGTGGTGGTGGTGGTAAACTTGTGTGGAAAAGAAGAGTGGGGAAAATTAAAACGACCAAGAGCAGCGATGATACTGCAGATGAAAGTTGGAAAACAGGAACAACTTTCATCTGCAGCTAAATTGACAATGTTCCTCGGAGAGAAAATATTAGCAGACCGAGAAATATTAAGAAGCCTGGTAGTCATAATAGTAATAGTCTCAATTTTATAAAACTTTATCTCAATGGCAATTGGACAATGACTTTTTCCTTGAGACACTTAGTGCGATCAGACCGGAGGAAAAAATAAACACCATCTTATCTTAATTATGGTTTGTACTAGTGGATACGAATGGGTTGAGGCAAAATCTTATAACTAAGATCTACTGCAGAGGTCGGCAGACTTCAGACTTTCAGGCAGATGCGGCCTAACTAGTATTCCCCAGTCAGGTCTAATGTCTCTCCTCCCCAGTACACCTCCCTTTCCCTCAGGTATTTATTATCATACGGCCTGATCGGCTTTCGGATGTCAAATATTATCATGTCATGTCAAACCTCATTCTACCTGGCTACAATTCAAAGGGAGATCATTATGACCAGCCCCATTGCTCCCCTTTGTCAGGCACAAGAGATGTTGACTAAGTGGCGTAATGAAGAAAAAATATATTACTTCTTGTCATTCGAAATATTGATTGAGAACAAAGAAACAAATAATAAAATGAAAATTTGATAAAATTATTACAGTCAGAACAAAGCATGTTCTTTATACATTATGAACTGGTTCGGAATTGTTTATTCTGCAAGTTTCAAGCAAAGACTCAAAAGTTGTTTTTTGTTTTTCTCTTTTACATGAAGCTTGTTCAACATTTTTTACCTGTGAATGGCAAGGGGAAGTAAGAGCACTAGTCAAAATCTCAATGTTTTGAATTGTCGGGAGGTAGAATGAGGTTTCGACATGATATATTGGACTCCCAAAAGCTGATGAGATAATTTCAGTGAACTCTTCATCATTTGAACCTGATATTGGATCTTTCTCTGAGAACATGCCTTATCACACTCGAAATCATCATACTGTCAATAAAACAACTCATCCTTGGATACTTTATTTCTCTTGACCTAGCGTGCTTATAACCAGTAAATTGTAATTTTGGTATCGTGTCATCCCCCCCCCCCTCCCTCCTTCCCAGAAATCTCGAGTTCCCATTAAAACATTTATGTTTTGTTTTCATTCCCAGAATGGCTGCCCCTAATACAAATTCTCCATCTTACATTGTTGCTGTGCTGTTGTTATGCTATGTCGGTGATTGCTGTGGAAACAACTGTTCTCCTGTAGCAGAGGGCGATTCTTGCACTTTGACCTGTAAAGGGACTGTGACCTCTCCTAATATGTAAGTAGAATCTGTTCGTCCTGTCTGTCTATTCGTCAGTTCTCTCTATCTATCCAGTTGCTCTCTAATCTTCATTGGCCTCAGTTTTCCACTTTTCTCATCTATTCACTCTCTCTCTCTGTCTCTCCCCGCCTGTGTGTGTGTGATGTCTGTCGCTATGTTTTTCACGACATTTAAACATAACTCTATATTTTCTCTCTCACACATTCAGACTCGGATTGCTCTTTTACCACACTCTTCATATTAATGTCTCCCCTCTGACTTAAACAAAAAAACAAAAAACAAATAAAAAACAACAAAAGAAAATGCACTTCTTGCAGCTCATAATCCAGACTTCATTGATTCCCATAGTTCATCATTCACACTTGCATGGTTCTCTAAGTTCATCATTCAGACTTGCATGGTTCCCTTAGTTTATCATTCAAACCGGCATTATTCCCTTGGAGTATCATTAACACTCGCATAGTTCCCTTTGCTCATCATTCAGACTTGCATGGTTCCCTTAGTTCATCATTCAGACTTGCACAGTTCCGTTAGTTCATCATTCACATTTGCAAGGTTCCCTTAGTTCGTAACTTAGACTTGATCATTTCTGTAGTTCATCATTCAAACGTGCTTGATTCCTCTAGTCCATCACTCAAAGCTGTTTCTTTATTTGATTCTTCTGTCTTTCAAACTTTTATCATTCTACTCTTAACAGTATTAGTTTCATTGGTTCGACAGTAGATTTACATAAGGGAGGAAAGTTATTCTCTCCATCATGCGAATTTGGAGAGTTCCTCGATTCCATTTCATGCTATTCAAAGTAACATTAATGTGATTCTCGTCTTTGTCTTTGTGGTCTCTCATTTTGAACGAATATTCTGTCATAGATTCAGAACTGAATCTTTTGTCTCATTTTTCAAATTTGAATGTTTGATTATATCATTAACATCTGGTTATCCTTCTTATCTCATATATGTGAATATTTCATCGGTCTATACTCCAATTTCTGTTTCCTCTCTTTCATCATGTAAATTTGGATCTTTTCTTTTCGTTCTTTCTTTTTTTTTTTCTTCTCATCATTCAAATATTTATTTTTCCAGCTATTCACTTCATCTTGTTTGATAATAGGCAGGGAATAATCTCTCACAGGAGGTTGAAAGGCATACAAAGAGCCTCACGTTAAAGAGCACTAAATTGTTTTTGTGTCCTATCTGTTTACTTTGAACCTTGCTGCATCATTATGAAAATTGGCTTCCTGGTTCGCTTTCAACAGTCTGTCCAAACTAATACCAACATTTCAAAGACTCCCGTAATTCATCATCCAGATACCGTTTTCCTCTCGCAACAATCTGATTTGCAACATTCAAATTTCAATGGTTCTTCTATCTCATTATCCAGATTTTGCTCATCCGTTTTATAGAATAAGACAAAGATAAGACAAATTATATTTGTCCTTAAAAGGATCGTTCAGTCACAGTTGATGAGATACATTACACATACAAAATACATACACACTCATATATATCGAGACAAAAATACCACGAATAAGATCAGAACAAGGCAGATTCCACCCAATAGTTGTATCATTTATGGCAGAAATGAGTATTTGTAATGCTCAGGGTTAGTTATTGCATGCAAGAACTTGCTCTGGAACATTTTAACGATTATATAATGTGTGCTTTGCTGGGCTGGTCACATCTCATGCATGGAGGACTCCAGATTGCCAAAGGCTATATTCTACGGTGAACTGGTGGAGGGTAAACGAAACGGAAGTGCTCCTCGAAAACGGTACAAAGACCAACTGAAAGGTCAGCTCTCTCAGGCTGGCATCAATTACAAAACCTACGAGCAGTCTGCAGCTGACAGAGGAAAATGGAGGTCTTCCACATACAAGGCAGTGCGACAGTTCGAGTTGCATCGACGAGGAGCATTGGAAGAGAAGAGGAGACGCCGTAAGGAAGCAGCGGCTTCTCGTCATGCCCAACCAGTGCCTCACATGTCCAAACTGCAGCAGGCCACGTAGATCAAGGATTGGCCTAATCAGCCACGAAGGGGCGAGCCGTCCATCCCTAGCGGGACCTTCCAATCGCATGCGAAGTATCGGCCATCATCATCAGAATTATGTTAAGCTTTGACATAAGGTGTCAATATATCCATGAGTTGCATTCACAGTTTTGTTCATATATATATATATATTCAGTCATTATTTAGGGAGTTTTTGTCTGGCTCAAGCTTTTCTACAGTCTGTATGGTGGATTTATGAAACCTGTTGATCAAAATGTTGTTTTTAATCAAACCACGATTTTAAACAAAACATCTGTGTCTTCTCCCTATTCCCATCGTTCAAGTTCATCTGTTTAATCACGCTGATTGGATTTTTTCTTCGTTTTCTTTTGGTGAGCTTATATTCGCCTCCTATATCCTTCCCTCCTCCAAACACACAAACATGGGTGCTAAACTTTATTTTATCATTAATTTCGTCTCTCTCTCTTTTTTTTTCAACTATTTTTCTCTTGCCACAGTTAATATCATTCCCGGTCTCCTTCCTCGTTTTCTTTCACAAATATGTATCATGACAAAAAAATTTGTAGTCATTTTCATTATTACGGCTGTCTGTGAACTTGAAAGCCTATCCAGCGAGATGTTACATCGCGCTTATTCATAAAATCGATAAAAACACTAATGTTTATATGATTATTACTATTATTATTATTTCTGGTTCTTTATTCTGTTCTTCAATTTGTGTTTTGTGTGCCTATTATGAAAATATTTCAAATTCACAGTTTTAAGCAATAAAGGGCTCAGAAGCGCTAATCCCTCAGTCTATTCAATCTGGTTGTCACAAAGCACCAAGCCACAGGTAAGCTGACAGTGCTGCTTAACGTCTTGGGTCATTTTCAATTGTCCAACGCTAACCATCATAACATGAAAGAAGTTCACCCGGTTGATTGCCATGCAGTCAGACAATTTCGTTAGGCAGTGTCACCAAGCCTGTCATGGGTGCCTGCAGAGTAGTTGAAATTTGAACCGCTTTCCTTTTTTTTTTTTATCATTTCCTGTTATACCTCAGATTATGTCTGATGACAACATCCGCCACAGCTATGTAAATGCAGCCAGTAAATTGTAGAGTACTTCGATGACTAAAATGTTATACTGAAAAACTAAACTGGTTTTTAATTGCTTTCAAGAAAGAAATATTAAAGGCAAGATTTTATACCGGACCTAACAAGATCTTTCTTTAAACCTAAACAAGGAGCATCTTACTCTTAGCTGAAAACGTAGATTTGTAGAGCTTGACTAAACAGTCCGAAAAAGATAAGACTTAAAATTCAACAAAATTAATAAACATGACTGATATATCACTCTAAGATACAGATGTATGCCTTGATGATATGGGGGAAGTATCTGTTAGTGTTCTTTTGGAATTTTACAACTTAAATGGTGACGGTGAATTCTTTTGAAAACCCCACTCCTCCTCCAAACTACTATACCACATCATGTACCAGCTATTTATGCTTCCTCTCTAATCTTGAGGGTAATGACCCCAAAGTCTAGGTTTGTAGGATGAGTTTCTTGTTAAGACATTCAACGCCATTTCAAAAAGTATTACTGAGAAAACAAACTATAACATGAACATTCCAAAACCACAGAAACATTATGACAGAGCTGCTCATGACATACGGGTCTCAGAGACCAATTCTTTTATTCTTGCTCTCAAATGTGCCAAGCCATTGATGCAGGAAAATGTTCAAAGAGGTATATCTAGAACCGACATTGACAAACGTGTTAGATGTTTATCAGCATCATAAAACAAAATGATGAACTGAATGAAGTTGACTGGTGCTCAAGGACCTTTTCAAACGAGAATCTGAAAACAAGATTACATTTGCGCCCTGTCAATCGAGAGAGAATTAGCACCATAACTGTGCTGAGTAGGAAATTGCTAGCATCAAGGCCGAAGACTAGGAGCTACATTAAAAGACCAGGATTGACAAATTGAAAGAGAAAGAATAGGACAAGAAAATAGCTTGAGTCAGTCAGGACAAGCACTTAGTAGATAAAATAGGTGTCATGCATTGACCTATAATTTATATTCCTTAATCCTCCTCGTAAAGCTTTGGCACTCTACTAGGAAACAAAACTCTCTGTGCACAGATAATTTATTGATTAAGATCCAAACTGTATGAATCAAAGTGTTATGAATGGCTTGAGACTGAGGGCCGGCTAACAGCGGATGAAATTGTATGAGCAATACATATCTTTTAAGGTACTTGCCAGTGACGGCTATTTGTACCAAGATATGAATCCTGGAAGCTGGGAATCACAATACCTGACCATAAATCCCTTCCACATGGGGGAGGAGAGAGGAGAGGGCCACAGAATGACTAAAACAGCCATGAGAGATTAATCGTTTTAAAAAAAAAAATAATAAAAAAATCGGTGGCTTCTGTTATTATCTTTTAGGGCGGCACGCTAGATTTCCTTGTCAAAAGAAGTTGGAACCCCAATTATGCATTCATAAGAAAATTCTTCACTGTTTAGGGATACAGTTCAATCCATTTCTGCAGGAAGGCCAATGATATAAATGTCGCTGATATCTTTCGTTGCAAACTCGTTTTGGATTCATGAGGCATGAAATTTTAATGCCAAAACAGCGAAATAACACGTTACAAACTTCGCATCTCCACCACTGCACACGAAGAAAATGAACATCCGCAGATTCAAACTTAAATATTTATAAACATTGAAATTGGTCAAATGTCCGACCACACCGTCTTCTTCTCCTTGGACAGCTTGGACACTTACGGACCAGTGTGAGTAGGGTAAACCTGCAGCTCTATCGAGTAACTCTATCGAACAAACTATGAGTGTATTCAAGAGAGAGCGCACGCACACAGACAGGACAGAAGTATTGTTTCTCTGTCATACCACAAATTTACAGTCATAACTTCATTTGAGGAGGTCAGAATCAAAGCGTCCTAAATCCGATTTGGGTGTTTTTAAGAAAATTGCCAAAAACTTACTACAGCATAACGCCAGCCTACAGAAGTACAGTTCCTGGGAGAGCAACTTTATTGAGGATCACATAGCTAAATCCCAATAGCTAAAAACTTTGGCTTTTAGAGTAGTATATACTTTGGGCGTGCCTAGGACAGACCGTTTTTTTTTTTTTATTTTAACACTTCTCTGATTTAGGACCTTTTTAGCCTTAGTTTGAACATTTTTTAGGACAGACCGTTTTTTTTATTTTGGTACATTACGGTTTTTTGCCTGTTTTATCCCTGTTTTGGACGTTTTTTAGGACAGCCCATTTTTTTATTTTGGTATATCATGGAGTTTTACCGTGTTTATCCCTGTTTTGGATGTTTTTTAGGGCAGACCGTTTTTTCTTATTTTAACACTTATCTGATTTAACCTTATTTTGTATATTTTTAAGTGGTTAAATGGTTACAAAAATCTGTATAAA
>JBCEWB010905994.1:0-32909 GCA_039654565.1 Peronia peronii
ACTGACCGAATGCCGGCAAGTGGAAGTGTGTATAGTGTATGATTGAAAAGACAAAGGCCAAGCCATCCTCTGATACGATTTACGGTGTACGGAGCCTTTCAGCCTCCTAGGGGGGTGTTATCTCAGCCGAATCCTCTGATACCATGGTTGTGTGGCTATAAATAACGACGAAATCGTAATAGTCTCACACATGCACGTAATATCTATCACCCTCTCACGGTACATCATACTCGATTGGGGCCACAATCGATGGGTGAGGTGTGAAATGGGGGACGGTGCATTATTTCAACACGCTTGCGCTTCAGGCCTTACTCTCAGTTTCATACCGCAGGGCAGTACAGCACACCAGTACCTGACCCACTCGGGGATGATTTGTTTGTGGGAGGGAACTGGTTCGGTACCTGAGCTTGGCCTTGGGTACGCTTAATATGAAAGAAAAGTGCGATTGGGGAAACGAAAACCGTTCGTAATAAGCGTAGTTTTCATATCGGCCCATCGTTTTACTCCTTTGTAAGCATAAGAAATTACATAGCAAAAAAATCGTTCCCAAAGATTCTTTTTTAATAACGCAAATTTCTTTTTAAGCGTTTTCTTACTAACTGTATTAGAGTGTATATGTATATGTATAATTATAAAACAAGTTGAAGCAATAACAATGAAGATTTCAACTGAAACTGAAAGGTGAAGTTTGCCCCTTTGGATTTCCTCTCTGTAGTAGTGTACCATGATGCCTAAGACTTTTTTAAAGGATTCGTATTCATGATCATAAATTGGTCTGTGTGTGTGTGTGTACACTAAAATCACAGTGCTGTGAAATCAGGTGTTAGTCAAGATAGTTGTGCCAGAAGACCTGCATTCATGTTAATACTGGATAGGCCCTGAATTGCTTGTCTAGTATTGATCTGACACTCAAAAGAAAACTCGGTTGTTATGGTTAACCTTCCTGTTCTTGGTTTAGAAGAAATAAATTTTATTTTGGGGATAACCTTTTCCTGAAACATCTGATCTAGAAATTGTCATCTGGAGATTGGACAACTTCCTAAAGAAAAGTGGTTTTCACAATTTTGTGAGCTATCACCTCAAAGTATAAATTTTTTCATTTATTTTTTTGCCTCAGATTTACTTCGCCATGCCAAAGATGACCTCAGTCAAAGAGATTACTTGTTCTACATTGCAGTCGGATTTGTCAGAGTCAAGGTAAACAGTTGTCATTGTTGTTCTTAAGGGACATTTTACCATGTTAGAAAGAAATGCTGGCTACATTTAAAGTCATTACTTTTGTGAAAAGTTTGAGTTATCCACAACTTACAGATTAGAAGTTGTAAGAAAGCAGTTAATGTTTTTTTCACACATATCAGTGGGCACTTATTGAAAAAAAATTATTTTGAATGTGCTCTTGCAATCCATCAGCCTGTCAAAAATACAAGACTTGGTTATTGAATAATCAGCCTAATAAGGTAACAAGAGCCTTGGCACCGTTTGTCATTGGAAATTGACTTCACTTATTCTAAATGTGTCTCCTGACAGTGCACATTTTCTCCAACATTATCCAACTTGATTGTGTTTAGATCTAAAGCTCAAGACAAGATTCTTATGTGTATTCAATTATGTGCTAATGGCAGGAATATGAAAGAGCCCTGAAGTACACAGAAGCCATCAACAAAATTGAACCCAGTAACAGACAAGCCAAACAGCTAGAAGGTTATATCAAGTCAAGAATGAAGAAAGGTTGGTTGGCTCAATATGTTGTTGAATTCAGTGCAAATACATAACGCAGTGCGAGATGAAATCTGGATTTTCTTTATATTTCTGAAACCAGAATAGGAACAGCAGGCAGATTCCTAAGGGGAAGTTTTTGTCTTGTTTCAATATATGAGATATGACACGATGAAATCAGGCTCTTGTCAAAATTTGAGCATATGGAGCTATTGGTATCACTGTGAAGATTATTTATTTCCCTTTCTGTGTGTGAAAAAATTTTTGTTCTACCTTAAGTAGAGTCAAGATATTGGCAATTAAAGATGATGGGAGTGACCTGTTGCTGCAGCTGAATTTAGTGAGAAAATGGCCGATCACTTTTGTTAATCCTTGTTAATCCTTAGTAGGCCATACTACTAAATTACAATTTTTTGGCCTTCTGAAATGCATTTTTAGATTTATATACAAAGGTTCTGTGAAGAAAAAAAAATTGCGTTAAAAATTCATTCACTGTTGACAAAGATGGGATTTTTCTGGTCGCGTCAGTTTGATGAGCACCTGATTTTATCATGTCACATCTCATATACACACTAGTGAGAATGGAAAGAAAAAATCCTGCAGTGAGCTGGTAGTGTGAAAGACTTCTCCAAATTTTAAGATAGAAGGTAGTGGCTAACACATCATAGAGCACGGCCGTAATAGATCAGTTACCATGAAAACATCAGAACATTTTTAATTGTTCCTGTAGCTTCAATCATCTGCTTCCTGTATTTCTGCCTCTCTTGACAATACAGATGGATTGATTGGGATGGCCGTTGTAGGTGGCATCGTGCTAACTATCGGAGGACTTGTGGGTGCTACCGTTGCTGCTGTCAAGAAAGGCGCCAGCAAATAACTTCCTTTCTTCTCCTTTCATCTTGTGCTAACCTCAGCAGTGTGGGATATCACAGGAGGACATAACAACTTGCCAACATATAGCCTCCTATCTTTTTTTTTTTCATCTTCTGTTAACTTCAACAGCTCTGGACATAAAAGAAGATCTTGTCATATTTGCACAATAGACCTATTGATTTTGATAGTTCTAAACTTATCGAGAAACCAACACTATTCTTTATAGATGTATTTATTTCATGAGGCAATGACCAAAGCTGTGAAATCAGCTATATGAATTATTCACACTCATAAGTACACTATATTTCAAAAGCCAGTCTCTCACAGACCTTCATCATTATCTATATATCATCTTTTGTCATCTCTTGTTGGATCATCTTTTTTGTCATCTTCATCATTAGGTACTGTTTGTGCAATCATCATGGGATCATCATCTATAGGTCCATTTTCTTCATCATCATCTTCTACAGACCATTTCTGTCTGATCATCATCGTCATTTATAGGCCTGGTCATCTTATCATTTTTTTGCGTTATTTTTATATTTGGAACATGTCAGCCCTGCAGGATAATGGAGGGGTATTCAAACATCCAACTCTTAAAAAATACATGTTGGCCTCTATCTATTGTGGTTTTGTTTCAGAAGAGAAAAGAAAGGTGGAAAAAAATCAAGCTTGAGCAGTAGGAATTTTTCAAGATATTTGTTAACCCGTTGAACCCTACAGCCCAGTACACCGGGCAGATTTTTCGGTGTCAAATACCCCACAGCCCAGTAGACCGGGCTGACACACTTACCCCAGTCCTACGCGTCCACCGTAGCTAAGAATAGATCTAATAGGTTGCTTTGGGGCAAGGGCATTTAGGACTATGCCTATGATCGCGTTTGAGGCTTGTGTTTACAAAATATATTGAACATGAAACGAGAAATGTGTGTTCTCGGCCCAGAAGGCCAGAGACAGGTGTTTTTCAGGCACTGGTGACCAGGGTTCAAAGGGTTAATTTCCTGTGCATGGAACGTGTTGATGCAGTGTTTTCTGCACTGAAATCAGTGGAGAACTGAGGCATTGACCATACCCTGTTACTCCCACAAATTAGAAGTCTTGAGTGTTTATGTTATAACTCTGCCTCTTTGAACACAGATGGTTTGCTGGGCATGGCCATAGTTGGCGGGGCAGTGCTAGCAGTTGGAGGACTTGTGGGGGCCACCATTGCTGCCGTCAAGAGTCAGTCCAAGAATAAAAAATAACGCTAATTCCATATTCTCTTGTCCAAAGACGGGTCAGCCACTGTCATGTTTTGCGTTGTGTGTCATGTCAGAAATCTTAAAATAAACATTACATTGCTTGTGTCTCAGTTTCATTATATTGCTGCTTTTTGTTTTATTTTATATTATTTATTTGTTTTTTATTCTTCTTTTTTTATGATAAACTTGGCATCCTAAAGGAAAGATGTTAGGCAATTCTAGTTTGTCTCCTTAGAAAATGAAATGAAAAACACAAACATGCAATAAAAACGACCTCAGCATCACTTTAGGGCATTTTATTTGATTGAAGTAGTTTTCACAAGTTTGGGATGTACAGCAGCACACGCTTCATTTTGCTGATGTTAGTTATTACTGCTCATTGCTCTTACATATTCATTTATTAGAATGTTACATAAGTAAAGATCACCACAGAAATGTGTAGGATATAATCTGTCTGAACTGTGCACTCAAGTTAAAGAATTAATCATGTCACAGCCTCCTCTCAGAATTAATAGATTTTATGTCTGAAGGAACATCAAAAGAGGTACGCTGTTAGATTAAAATCTATAATCTGCGAGTCCTTGAATAAAACAGTACATGCAATTTGTTGAAATTTTTTCTTTAACTGTGTACTTTGAGCAGACAGCGTGGGAAGGGTGGAATGATGATAGTGGTTTTAGATTTTAATTGTTTATTTAACCTATAATACATGTGCATACTATAGAGGTGCAAGGTGTCAGTAAGCTTGGACTTCAGTTCAGATTTCAGTGAGACTTTGAGCAAGACATATGACCTTCAGTTCTTGCCAGGACTTCACCATTCTCTGTATAGCTCAGTCAGTGATGCTGATGTCCACAGATGCGACCCAACCTAATCACCAGCCAAATTAACTCCTTTCAGGTGGCTGAAAGGCTATGAAACTATGAAATGAACTAGACAGTGACCTTTGGGCAACTGTTGACATCATGACATTCTTAGACTTATTGGAATTTTAGGTTTGGTTCGCAAAAAAGAAGACAAAAAGCTACAGTAAATTTATCTGTCACTAGCAGTTTGGCTATGATTTCCTCGTTAAGTTCTAGTGTTTTAATGCCTGCTGTAGTCCCCGTGTTTCAAGATTCCACTTAGGAATGGACAACAGCGAGCCAGCACTTGGCTTGATCAGGTTGAGACACCGTGGCGTTAGATAAATGCATTCGTAAGATAGTCCTATCTTTAAGGCTGAACTCTATCTGATAGAAGTCACGATCAGTAATTGAAAAAAATGGTGATACTTTGTGCATTATGTGTATATATGATATATAGATCTGAAAATACATGATATGAGAGTGTAACAGAAGGTTAGACCCCCCCCCCCCTTTTTTTTTTCCTGTTGTTTTTGTCTTCGTATTCATCACTTTTTATATTGATATTTTCCTTTCTGTCCCTCATAAAAGATTTAATTTAAATTTATATTAATTTTTATCTTTTGTCAAATATATATGATTCAAAATTTTGCAATGTCTTTAAAGTCTTGAAAGTGAAGATGTAAACAACGGACACAAAATCATGACCTTCTGTCATGGTCTCTTATAGATGAGGTATTTCGGTTTGTCACCCTGCACAGGTCTGAGAGCTTACAACAGTCACGCTACATTTGTTACAGTATATATCTTCTCTGAAGTAAATCTTTGCAACAACCAGTGTAAAGTGTGATGAATCCATTGATGAGTGAAATAGGAAATGGAAAAATAAAGCTCTTCAGCTCAGTGAACATATTTGTCAGTGTGTCATGTTTTTGTTCCTTTTAGCTCAGTTTTATCTGCTAGATCTGTGGTTGTGTTTATGGCATCCTAATAATATGTCATTTCAACAGGTATGGAAACAACACACACACATGCACACACAAAACTTCATCATTATGCTGAGATCGGTGGTATATCCAGAAGCATATTGGAATGTCAGAATGAGTGTTCTTAAACACACAGAAGTTGGAACATGAGTTATATAGATTCCAACCAACTGTCAGCAACAGTTATGGATGTAGAACATTGTATCCTTATGAAAAAAAAAACACAAAAAAAATTAAAAAAACAGAGTTTAGTTTGAGACAGAAAAACACAACATACAGACAATGTTTGACCACAATACCTATTGTATTGGTATTGACCAAGACACGAGCAAACCCGGGAGTCAAATTGACGTCATTTACTTTATCGCCTCTTTCCTTGAAAGCAAATCCCAAACATACATGTAGAAACATATCACAATGTGAGTAAAACATATTGGGTGTATGTGCACACAAATACACATAGTCATAAATTCACATCAGTCTGATGAATTTGACAAGACAGAGGCGACGAAATGTTGAAACCAAAGTATGGGAAACTATTTGTCAGTGGAATGACATCTAATATTGATGAAAGATTCTAATTTTCTTTTTACAATTACCCTGATTATATTTGAGCTGTAGTCAAAGGGCTTTAAACAAAATAGTTTTGTGTATGTAGACCATGATGCTGCCTTTTCTAGACGGAGAATTATTAATTATTTTATATTCTCTCCATGAATGAATGAACAATGTCTGCCACTGGGGAGGTCTGGTGGCATTTTGGACCCATTTTTTTGGCTCAGCTATGCCCAGCAGGTGTCACATGACTTTTTATATTATGTATCGAAATATGACTTAAGAATATCCATTCCTGTAAAGATTACAAGTTATTTTTTTAGCAGACTTTGTATCAGAAAATGTTTAATTCTGTTTTGTCAAGATTTTTTTTTTCAACTCTCTTTCTCTATCAGTGCCAAGTTATGATGTATGAATCAGAACAGCAAATTTCATGCAAACCAAACCAAGATACCAACAGATGTTTAATCAGTTTATCATCATGCACCAAGTTGTTCCAGATCCCAAAGCTGCAATAGTTTCAGTATGTCATTGTGTCAGACATGTTGAAGCCAGAACCACGTGCATGTTCTGTTCTTACATTGTGAGCAAGATACTGAAATTGAATACTTTGCTGTCTCTCTGTGCATATTTTTATTAGTAATGTCACTCACAAACAATGCAGATTTTCATATACATATATTGTGCTTCTATGGGATAGCCTATTCTTGAATGCTTAAACTTGGATGCAGAAAGTAAAATATTTTACTGTCTCTAGGTATCGTTGGAACCTCTTGCTCCTTCACGACTATCAGAACAATTTTTTGTGATGTATACAAATTGTCATGGTATATATTTTTTTATTTCCATGAGACAGTTCTGGTGTTTTAGTGGCCTTTTCCCAATTAGTTTCCTTTGATTTCATTTCAGATGGCTTTATGGGCATGGCAATAGTTGGTGGGGCAGCTTTGGCGCTAGGCGGGCTGGTAGGCATTGGAATAGCGGCTCTGAAGAAATGATGGCTTCATCTCAGCTCTGGAATCTAATAGGCGGGTATAGACTGTGATGTTCCATACCAGAAATGGAAACAGAAAGGCATTTCTTAGGAGAAAAGAAAGCTTTTCTGTTTTGTTACACACCTGTGGTAAAAGAATAATATTTGATGTTATGTATCTGTATATAATGCAGGAAAGATTATCACAATAATACTTAGATCATGAGATATTTGGAAAAAAAATACAGTTTAGGATCATATGATTGACTTTAGAAAAAGAAGACATATGGTCGTAACCTTACTCATTATATACTGCAGTGCACTAGATTCTGGAGCAAAAGATGGGTCATATTGAGCTGAGCATAGTTCTATAAATAACATCAGTCATTGTCTTTTACACTGAATTTTTCAATCAAGCATTCATTGATACCAGTCCTTCTTTACAGGGTACAGGTCTTGCACCAAAGGCCTTTGTTCAGATCCATCTTGAGGTGTTTCTAATATTTCATTCCCTGATTAACATATCTGTGTGTTGTCAGTCATTGTCCACCCATCTCATGCAGGAGATTTGTAGTCCACACTTTATCGTCTGCCTTTGTGAATTCCATCCTGAGATTACTAGATCTGTCAGACTCTCCCAGTTTCTTGGTATGTCATATTTAACACCATCTCCTGTTGCCAGTTTCTTAAATTAAATTTACATGTTCTTTACTTACAAATTTCACATCAGTATTTGTTCAGGACATTCCATATGAGCAAAGTCAAAACTGAATAGAAGTTAAAGTCTGATTGTTTTCTTCCCATGGCTTTTCAAGTTAGATTTTTTTTTCTGGTGATCATGCTATTTTGATGAAGGTTTGAAGTTGTCCTCAATAGCCTAAATAGTTGCCACATTCAGGAAGCAGATTACAATAGCAATTTATTTTGGAGTTGAATAGTCCCAGCTTTTTTTTTTTAATGCATAGAGGGATCACCTTGGCCATCTACATTTCCTCCAGCTAGAACAGTTCATTGATAGTGATCTACGCTGCCCTTGCTCTTCTGTTAGCTTTGGTTCTCTTTGGTGCCAGCTTTAATTATATATCATCATGAAAAAATGACTCCACTCCTTCAAGTATTAGTAGTATTGTTCTGAGTTTAGGCCATTTTTTGGATTACTGTCTCTTGCTTCCTCTTTAGAGACCATGATGTGTCAAGGACATACATGTAAATGCATAACTAAATCTGGTCTTTTGTAAAGTCACATTTTTGTAAATTTTAAAAACTGCTATGATCATTACACATGTATAAACTGCTTGCAGAAATGTTCTGTAACTGCAAATAAAATTTCAAGCCCATGGAATATTTTTCTGCACTGTCGACAAAAAAAGAACAGATCATTTTTAACAAAATAATTTGTAACCTTAAATGAAAGCATGTCTAACTGTTAATTGCATAACTGAAATTTCCACCTGCCTGTAAATCAGGATTAAATTAACTTAAAACAAAATGCGAAAAAGATATACAGCATTTATATACTTTAGAAGAAAAAAATCAACACCTCTGACAATTCAAAAACAAAAATTACCGTTCAGATACTGTAGGAATTAGGCCTCAACCCTTGACTAACTAGGTATGAGATGTGACTCAGTGAAATTAGGTGGGCGCTGATCAATTTTTGGGTGTATTGAGTTACTGGTATTACATCAAAACTTTCTCGTTTTCTTTTGTGTTGGAAAAAAAGTCTTTATTCTACCTTGAGTAGAAGTTAAGATGTTGAAAATTAAAGATGATGTGAGTCACCTGCTGCAGCAGTTGAATTTGGTGAGAAAATGGTCAATCAGTTTTGTTAATTCTTGTAAAACCTAAAATAGGTCATATCACCAAATCACAATTTTTGGACTCCTTTCAGTATAGTTTATCAAATTTGACTCTGAAATACATTTTTCAATGGACATAGAAGGTTTTTCTGCAGAAAAAATCTGTGCGAAAAATTCACTCACTGTTTGCAAAAAAACTGTGATTTCTCAAATTGGCTGAAATTGATGAGCGCATGATTTCATTGTATTGCATCTCATACTACTAATATTACAGTAGAAACTGGCAGGAGGAGATGCCGATACATAGACATATGCTGAGGAAGCATACATATGTGCATGTACGTAGTAGCAGTAACAGACTAGACAAGTCCAAGGATGGAATGAGGCTAAAGTCTGGGCTGGTGTTGCCTTGAAAGAAAAGATCTGCACCTGTGAGGAAAAATAGTAAGTCATTGAGCGGAATGATGAACACACTGATTCAGGATTGGGTTGAATGGAGATCTGTGGTTTATGACCTACAGCTTGGGGAAAGTGGACAGATGATTGTCATGAAATCTCTACTATAACGAAAGAAGAACAGAAAAATAAAGGGAAACATTTGCAGCAATCCTAGTGAAAGGCAAACATAGCCCATAGATGTCTGGATAAAATAGGTTCTGGCACGTCAAGCCTTCCTGGAGCTCTGAATGAATTCTCATTGCATGCAATGTTTCTGTATGTGTGCATGTGTTTTGAATTCTCTCAAACTTTATGAATAGTAATAGAAATAGTAATGAACATTTGGACTCATTATTGCACAATACTTGAAAAGTTGAACTAAATATAATATGCATCTTGATTTATTTGTTTGTATCTCAAAGTCTTGTTCAGTTGTTAGAAAATATTTTTTTTTTTAAGAACATTTCAAAGAATGTTACTGAAGAGTATAGTGTGAGAATGTGAGTTAGAGAGAAGGGCTTAGTGACAAGTGGTTTGTTGAGAGTCAAAATCCATAGTTTTGTCAGGGACCATGTCATATGAACCTTGAGTTTAACAAGGTCTTTGTTACCACAACAAATTCAGTGTATGTTGATGCTATGTACCCTAAGGTTTCATAATACCCAAGATCAATTAAAGCCTCTCTAGCATCTGTTCCAAATGGTTCCAGCTTAATCTCAAATGGTCACTCCACATACTGTGGCACAGATTACATTAGATCTACAAATAACCTACTTAAATTAGATTTACATGCTCTCTACTTACAATTTGTACATCAGTATCTGTTCAGGGCATTCCATATATGAGCAAAGTCAAATTGAGATGGAGACAGTCTGGCATGATGGCACTGCATTTGTGAAACTGGGAAAGGGGGTGGGGATGAGAACAAAATGGTTCCTAAGAATTAGTGGCACAAACTTTTTGTGAAGGAAACTCTATCAATATCATTTTGTCTGTGTTAGAAAATAACAGTACTCTTGATACTCTTGATGTGCATGGATAACGGCTGTTTGTAAAGAAATTTGCACATGCACTTAAAGCTACAATGCTGTTCTGGGAGAGATTGCAGAACTTAAGGATGATTTTCCTTGTAGATAATGTTACTAGGTTTGTTACCTTCTTCTATCGTTGTTTTGCCTCGTTTCAAAATTGTTTACTATGCCTTTTGTGTGGTGGGATGGACAGTACTCATCTGTAAATTTAACCCTTTAGGTGTCAGCAAATATGGCTGGCGTTGTGGTGAGTAAGAAACGTGAGCTTTTCATAAATGGCATATTAGGTTAATGTGCAACTGCATGATGAACAACCTTATACTTAGAAACATGAAAAACTGTTCAACTTACATGACTTATTTGCACTAGTTAAAAGCTACAAATTGAACAGATCAGCCTCCTGAGATTTCTAGTGCTAATATCAATCTTAAATTGATTTTCATGATCACAGTTCTCCCACAACCAACATCAGATTCATGAATTTTTCATCCTTTGTCAAGTTCAGTTACAATAATTTGAATTAGATTATTCATTGAGGTTCTGTAAAAAGTTCTTTGGTACCAATGTTTGATATACTGTATTTATCTAGACTAAACATACAAAGATAATTATGGCATCAAAAAGCTAAACCTGATTAGTCCAGCTGTGGTATGCTGGCTTACCTCTTTATGATTACTCACAGAGTAAGGAGTGGAACATCACAGACACAATAATCCACTGCTAAACACCATCCTCATCACAGTTGACCACAGCAGAGCCACACCTACACCCAGACCCCTATTGATTATGAATAATAATATAAATACATGTCATACACTTAATGAAGACCAAATGAAATGTACTCATTCTCATGCTCAGTGCAAGTGCTTTTTGAAATCCCAAATGCTGATTTCAGAGGAAAAGCAAAATACCAAGATAATAATTGGGTAAAATGCACTGCATATATCACATGTATTACTATGGCTTCAGTACCAGAACAGTGAGTGCTTTTTTTTAAAAATCTATGTTCTGCACCATATTTCAAGATCAGTTTTCTACAGCTTATTTCTTCAGTGCCACAGAAAAAGAACTAGAGCAGAATTGAAAATACGTTTATATTCAAAGAGTCATTTCAGCAGTAGGCCTACCAAAAGATTCTAGATCTGTATGTCGTCAAAACTCCGTTTTCTCAATGTTTGAATCTGATTACATTGCGGCTTTTGTCTTGTATTCCCACTCTTCAGTTAAAGTACATGTATGTAAGGGTATGTCTGTGAATGAAACTGTTCCCAAGGGTTGGGATCACTGTTTCAGAATGGTCTTTTCGGTTGTTGCAGAAATAGTGATGTAATGAAGAATTTCCTTTTCCGGCACATTTTGTATTAACTGTTTTAAAGTGTCAATTGTAATTAAGTTCCCCTTTGCAACTTCCTGGTTGAAAAGCTCTGAGGACAAAAAAAAAAACATCGCAATAACGGGATACCAGTACACATATTTGGTAAGTTTTGTTTCAGTCCAATGCAATTTACCACATGTAATTTAGCAAGACATTTTACTGCTATCAAGGCCTCTCAAAATTAGTACAGTGGTCTCCGTCTGAGAGCCCGGTCTGCCTAGTAAGAACCTGTCGCTGCTGTGAAACAGAATTTTTTTCCCCATAATTCACTCTCTTAAGAGCCCGCTCCCAAATAAAAAATCCGCCCGAGGGCCCGGTATCAGGCCAAGATAAGCAAATACTTATGGTGTGATTTCACATCATATTGTCCACTTGAGAGAAAGGCACAGTGCTAGATGTGCAGTAAAATGGGGAAAGGGATGGAGAGAACAGATAAACAAAGGAGTGGAAGTGATGGTTGATGTATGACTGCATAATCAGGCCACACTGTGGAGTAACTCGTAAGCATTTCTTTGTTTGACAACACGTGGGACAGGGCTTGTGATTGGCTCTTTGGATAAGGAGGAGTAAGTTTTGCCTCCAGACTGGTCAATTGTTTTGCTACCCAGGTCAGTCTGTAAACACTTGAGTCATTCGTGCGATTATCCATAGACAGCCTAGCAATATCGTGTTTTCAACAATGACACCGTTGTGTGAAAACTCACTCGATGTTTAAATGCTGGGCATTATTGATGTAATTATACTCTAAGAAAGATCAGGAATTCTTAGATCTAATTATGACACACACACACAGAAGGAAAAAGGTGTACTTATTTGCATAAGACAAATCTTTAACAAATGATAACGATCAACTAATCATAGTACTAGTAGTGAAGACAGTCTGTGGTCAGTTGGGTTGCGCAACTTTTCAGTCCCCCTAAGAACTCTGCTTTTTTTGTCTCCTGGCGACCAGGTTCTTAGGCGGCGACCACTCTATGTACACACATGTACATATGTGGGCATTTTAAATATTTACTACAAGGAGAATGGAGGGGAAGGGAGTTCTTCTTCTTGATATTAGATTTAAATTATATTGTGTTCCATACAAAGTGTGTATATAAATGTCATACATGTATGTTGATCTTATTTAATTAGGATAGAATCATAGATGATGTGATCAAATTCTGCTTACCATCACTGTATGGGACAAGATCTAAGTCTTGATTATTAAAGTTTATGGCAAAGGTCCAGGACAGTATTTATACAATATTGCATACAATAGATGCATTCCAACTGAAATTGACAACCCAGTTCGGTGCAAAATATTCAGATGCTCTGTATGTGTATGTGAAATAAATGTATGTATTATCCTATGTTCACTTTTATTGGCTCTAATGTCAAATCTGCCTCCGCTATATAAAATGAAACATTTTCTTCACTACTGAATCTGTCAAAATGGAAATCCAGTGTTTGCTTTTATATATGTATTATATATGGGTGTTTTTTTGTTTTTCAGTTTTATTATATTTATTTTCTTAAGGTAAAAATTAATTTAATGGTTAAGTGATCAATACAATTCACTCTATACATACATGTACTATACATACTGTACATGTACATATAGATGTACATATATTTAATTACTTTTGTCTTGGTTCCTTGCAATATTTATTTCATGATGTAAATTCTTTAGATATGAGATCTTTTGTGAATATAGATCTAGCACAGGGATCAGGATTCTAAATTTTTAAGATTGATGTTTAAGATTTAGATGTCATGTATTTATAAACTTGTTTAATTATGTCAGCATTCTCAGAACTTTTCTTTCCATTTTGATCGCCGGTTTCTTGCTAATCTTGTAGTCGCTAGCATGAAATATGTCAGTGTAGGCAAGAACTGGAAGATTTGTATTTGTATTAAACCCTGACTCGAATTTGATTGGTCACATATGTAGAAACAGGGCATAGCTGAAAATAATGTAAGTACAATGTATTAAGATACAGTTACATTAGTTCAGTAAGTAGTTATTGAAGAAGGATCATGAAATATCGTTTATCTGGCTGTTAGTGAAAACTGTTAAATTTTTTTGAAAAAAAAAAAAAATGAATGAATTGATTTAATTGGCACAACCTAACGCAATAAATGTGTTCAATTATTTTACCTTCACCACATTTGCCATGTCAATCAGATCACCAGTGGCTATTTTTATTAGTATCATTCACATTAAAGTTGGAATGTCAGTCTAATCCAATGGCTTGGTCCTACAGTTAAACTTCTGAATTTCATGCATAGGGAAAAGAGTAGAAAAACTGTAGCTATAAAAGAAGAAACACAAGGACGTCGAAGTACTGAAGTACACAAGTACTGAATTACTGAACCGTCGATGTCCTTGAGGAGAGAGCAAAATAGCCTGAGATAACAGACTATCGTGCCAGTCAATCTAAACATTTGATCAGTTAAGATTTTATTTGGATACTGACTAGCTATTTTGGTGTGTTGTGTACAACAGTTAGAACTGTGACTATCACTTGAGATAAATGTCCTTTCATCAGCTGTATCTGTTTTGCTTGAAGTTTGGATCTTTCACTTTCAATGGCATTTTATTTCATTTATGTTGTTGCTTGTTTCAGTGTTGTTTCATCTACAGTTGCTTCTTTTTTTGTTCAGCAAGATACAAGTGGATTATCACTTTGTACATGTACATTAATACATTTCAACTGATTCCATTTTTCTTTTGTCAGCAGTTGGCTGTTAATACTAAATAGATGTAGGCCCCCTATATGAATGTAAATGGATTGCGACACAACAAAAGTTGCTGGATTTTATTTCATATTACAACAAACAAATCAACAAAAAGACAAACCATCTGTGTGCTCACCCTTTATTATTGTTGTCACCGTCAGCTTGAAGTCCGCTAATCATGTACATCAACATGTGTGCACAATCCTCTAAGGAAGATAGAATGTAATTTCAATGACAAAATTAATGCGCACATACTGTTTTTTTCTGAGGTAGCAAAAGCATTCCTGTGTGTGAATAGCTTGCATGTGTTGTGATTTTACAATTGATCTGCTTTGCTACGGTCACTGTTGACAATAAAATAAGGTAAAAAAAAAAATCTGCAGTATGTCTGTTTGCAGTTTACTTTGTTACTGTCTGTTCGTGTCTTTTTGTGTTCAAAGACAGTAGGACAACTAGACTGTGTCAATTTTTCCAACATATATCACTGACATTCAATAATTTGGCCTTGCTTGTGTTACAGTTGCTTGCTATGCAGAATACAACATTGATTGACGTACTTGTATAAATACTTCTTTGTTATTACATAACACCACCTAGAGAAGACAAATGAATTTATGATTTATAAACAGGTCTGTTCCCCTCACATTTTCCTTTAACTTTCACTCATTCACTGCCACGTACCAACCAATCGGCTTGAGAATTTTCCATTCCCCTGACGAGCCGTTCAGTCGGTTTGAAGAAGCAACCCGAAAGAGAAAATTACGCAAAAATGGGGGAAAAATTATGTAATGATTGAGTTAAGATTTAAGGCAGCTTCTCCAATGACTTATGATTCATGATTTATCACATTATTGCAGAAAGGCAGTGTTTATATGAGGTACTACACGTATATCGTCCCTGTAACTCTCTAAACGCATAAGGCCATAAGTCCGCAGAGGCGAATTTTATAGGAGGCAAAAAAAAATTAAAAAATCAAAGTGAAATCATGAATCGCGTGACAAAAAGTATAACTTTCATTGGTACCACTGATTTGATATTTATAGAGGAGGTGGGGGAAATCCATTCTAGTTTAATAAAGCCAAAAATGTCATGACCCAATTTTCTGGACGTATGCGTTTACAGACTTACAGGGACGATATTGTTTATATGGTCCACCGTTAAGGAAAGAAAGGAAGTGCTTAGTACAGACTACAGGTGGCTGGGTTGGTAGCCTATGTATTGTTCAATTAGGGGGATTTGCCTATTATGGGCTGCTATAGCTCATAAACTTTAACGTGGTACACTTTGATAAGAAAAAAAAAATGACTGTTTCTACTCAAGCATGTGAAACAGAACTTTGCATACGCTCTTACTTTAGCAAGAATGCTACAAATCTAATTTTTAATTTGACAGATGTGTTGCAATAACGTATTTCACTATTTGGGACATGTAAAATATAAAACCATTATTCTTGTTCAAATCCGTATGGATAGTAGTAGTGGGTATACACTACTTTATAGTTGTTATCTTCCTTATTCACTGATGATCCAAAAATGTGCTCCAGATTCACACTATATGCGTCATATTGTCTGAAACAACAATGGTGTAGACTATCGAAATGTAATGTGATTCACACTGAAACTTGGCATTATGTGCATAATGAAGATGTAAATGTATTACGCAATGCTTCTCTATTGTACTTTTTTAATGTGTGAATGTGTGGGAGTATGTGTACTGTGTGTGTGTGGTAAGTTAATGTTTTAAGTGTTACGGTTGTGCCAAAAGATATTACTTTTTACAAAAATAGAGTGATGGTGTCACCATGTAAATAACAAGTAACATGGAAACTGCATTCAAGTAGGCCTATACAATATTTTGCTTGAAATGTTTACATTTGTTCTTTTTTACAGTTTCCATTAAAAAAAAATATTGTTTTATTTGAATGTATTTAGAAAATGAACCGTATCAAACTTTCTACTAAAATGAATGGGTATACCTTTACATGTAAAAATATGTTCAATTTTGTTATTTAATGTAAACATTACACTATTTTCTTTTTAGCAAAGGTCATGATTTTTACTGAGCGCAAAAAAAAGGGATTTTGGAATCTTGATTATTTACGACTTCGAAAAAAAAAAATAGATTCTGAACGTTTTTTTTTTTCAAATTAAAGGTCGCATGTAAAATTTTACAGAAATTAATGCACTAACAGTTGTTGAAATTCTTGGTCAAAGCGTACCACTTCAAAGTTTACAAGGTATATAGACATGGACCAGGACATTAGTCCTACCTGGAAGGAAGAATCCCCCCCCCCCCCCCCCCTCCAACTGATGATAATTACATATGTAAAGGCTCATTATAAAGTTGACCATTTTATGACCATAGCTATCCCAAATAGCCTATATTTGTAGTGGCAGACAGATCACTTGACCAGTCAGACTGCTGTCACGGAAGATTTTATATACATATGAGAAATTCCACACTCAAAGAGGGACAATCCAAAGACAAGGGATTTGTGATTTTAGAAACAGCAGTCGAATGACTATATGGGCCACTCAAGTGGACTATAATATAGGCAGCAAAAAAAAGTTAACATAAAACATCCAGCTGTTTCTTTTTTTTATGTATTGACCAAACAAGAAAATGGCATGAAAAATTATGAAAACATCATGAAATTGATACATACAAGATCTAAAATTTAGAATACTGGCTGCTTTCAATTTTATAACCATCTCTACAAAAAGTAAGAATATGAGAATGAAAATTTTCAAGATGAGTGAGGAAGCAGAGAGAGAGAAAGAGAGAAAGAGAGTGAGAGCGAGCTCAAAGATTTAAACAGAATCTGGCTTCTGGACCGACCAAAAAACTGACAATCAGACAATTTCTGGATACTGAGAATCAAAACTGACAATCAGTCAATTTCTGAATACTGAGAATCAAAACTGACACTCAGACAAGATGAATAATCTGTGGATACTGAGAATCAGGCTGGAAAAGGTTTTACTTTAACTGCAAACCAGAAATTTTAATTTCACTGCTGTCATAATTAAAAACTTCCATATATGGTGGTCATCAAAATGATGGTCAAGGCTAGTAATGAAAAAATGTTTTACTATAAAAGTATTGTTCTACACAATTTTGTGGCACACAGTATTGAGACACACTTTATGTATCATACATGCATAACTGTATAAGATAGGAGCTCCTGAATTAAGGGAAAATGGTACCAACTTGTGACATGTCCCAAAGATTTCAATGACAGTGCTTATCACAACATCAACAACTGTGCTTATCTCAATACATTCCAGTATTGTCACCACCCTACAATAATTATGTCAAAATGTAGCTGGTGTCTCATGGTACTTGTGAGCAAGAGAACTAGCTGATTATGTCACTGAAAAAGAAATGCAACATTGCAATCTCATATCATATATGTATTAATTAAATAGCATCATAATGCTATAACGTATCAAATAACTTGTACCAGTAACAATTTTTTTCTTCTCAATATCTCAAAAGTGCTGACAGTGACATGCAATCATCAGACAGCAGCCACAACATTAGGGCGTGATTCCAACAATGTGCATCGAACTGTTTCAAAGCTGCAGACTGTCAGCTTGAAAAGGTGGAGTTCACTGAGGAGGTGGTTTTGTGGTGGCCAAACCCTTCAGCAATTCCCCATAATAGGAGATCCAGTCCTGGATGTCTTTCCCTGCAGTTTTTGAAAAGACAGAGAGAAGAAAAGACAAACATACTGAAAATAACTCAGAAAAACTATGAGACTGAGAGAGATGGAAATCAAGCAGTCAATCATCCACACAATTATGTACATATACATGTAATATATCCTCCCTCAATTACAAAGTTAATTATTTTGACCTCATGAATATTTCAATATCTTGTTACAACATAATACCATGGAAATTAATGCGCTAGTTGAGATACATCAATCCAATATGACTGTCAAAAAATTTGGTCAACATTCTTTTTTTTTCCCCTCTCCAAAACGTCACTTACCTCAGAGTTTTAAAAATATGGACATGATGCCATGCTGATGTCACTGTTTTCCTCTCATGTCTCATTGCAATAGAAAGCTATGCAATTGTTTCACATATTTTCAAACTATTCACAATTTCTCTCTCCTATCAGCAGGCTCTAGCAAGAAGTAGCTTTCCTGCATGCTCAAAAGATTTGACAAGTACAATGTATTTAAAACAAGATTGAGCAAATATGGGTTTTTGAATTAAGAATCGCACGATTGTTTCAAATTGCTTACCCCCTTTATTTACAGAGCCCTCTGACGTGCTTATCTGCTTCAAAACCTTTTCTAGCAGATTATGAACCTCTTGAGAGTCTTCAAGGTGGCGGCTGAGTATTGCATTGGCATATTTGACCTGAAAAATTTGAATTGTTAAAACAATAACTTACATCCTAACCGCCTGTTTCAAACATTCAACAGTATGGCATTGACCACAATTGACAGGATTAGGCTAAGTCACTTGCGCACACATATACATATTATTTCTCACAATTTCCATGGACAGTTTTTATCCCCACATCCAACATTGGTACACCGCCTGGACTTAACGTGACTGCACCTTAGACTGATTCTCTGTGTAATATTACATTCTCTTTGCTTATTTTACGAATCATTTTGTTAAAATCTGTTCTCACAGCAAACAACACATCATATCTATGCTATACATATGCAACAAAACATGTAAAAGGCTAATGGACTCGAAAACTGCTGAACGTATGAAATTTGATACACAAAATTGTTGCATGAACATCTGTGATTCTACTTAAATAATGCTGAAAAAAGCTTAATATGTCTGAACAGGTGATAATAATAAATGGTAAACTCGTGAGAGTGTTTGATCTGAATTGTATGTTCGACAGAATGATGCTTTCAAAACACCGAATATGTTCCTACACATCTGGGTAAATTCTATCATCTTGTTCAATACAGTAGACTTAGAGGTACACTGATTTTGAAGGAAAAATACAAGTACCGTACACAAAGAAAAAACGAACAGTTGATATCCAACAAAAATTCATAATGCAGTCAAAGCAAAAATAAAAGAAGGATGATTATCATGACTCTCGTTCAACGTACAGCCTACACTTGCATACTATAGGCTGTTTGGCCATAAGAGGACGCGCAATTTGAAAATCACTGGAGGTGCGATGTTTGTCGTTAACCAGCACATGGGAAACTTTGCAACAAAAGTGATGATTGACTTAATACGTTAATGGTGATTTTTATCTGTGGCTTCTACGAAGGAAAGGCCGGCAGGCAATGGTGATACAGTGGAACCCCGATAACACGCTCACCCTTGGGACCAAATTCGAAGGATCATGATATCACGGTGAGCGTGTTATCAGGACCAACCATTTTTCTTGTCCAAACCTGTGCTGATTTTTGGAAATATGAAGAAAAGGCTTAGGAATACATTTGAAATAAAACAGAACATATATCTATTATATATACTTATTAGAGTCAGACTGTTCACAAAGAAGTCGAAAAATTTTGACCCCCCCCCCCATTGGATCTTGGCGATCTGGCGCTGTCCAGTTATGTAAGACCTTCTACAAAATCTAAGCTTCTCATGTTAAAAGTCTGCATTGTTTTGAGAAAAGTCCGCTAGTTTTCACAAGATCCTGGGATGAGACTTTAAAATTATACAATTAGTGGAAATTCAAAGAACTGTACGATCCTGCAGGCAGTGTTGTCATCATAATCATCAAGTGTAGACTATCTAACTAGACTAGATCTATTTTCTAGATCTAGATGGCAAATAGCGGCCCTCTTACACTAGTCTCTCTAAGATCATGAGCAAATTATTTGTTGTTATCAGTACTCTGGTGTGCTGATTTTCAACTCTCACACGACCACTCAACTGCATGTTGTCGGGTGTGGGGAATTAAGTGCTATGAACTTCGATCTCGGTCTTTAAACAGCCACCAAACAGCAGTTCGACTCTCGTTCGAAGCATGCGCAAAAATTGTTATCTATGATCTATCGTGCAGGACTTATATCGCATATTTTTATTATTATTATTATTAGATCTATAAAACTGCAATCAACAAAGGTCGGCAATTGAGCAGCCTAGGGTAGGAAAGTCGACAACGACCAAAAAGTCGGAATTCTGACCAAAGTTGAAAGTTTGACATCCCTGTTAATAAAAAGGGTTGGCGAGATAGGCTAGGTGACAGTGCACGATGCACAGTGATTCCACTGGTCAGTTGTGTGTTGTAGAGTAGTGTGTCGGCTTATGACGTTGCACACCACAGTCACGGTTGAAGTTGAAGACCGGGGAACGAGAGGCAGGCTCAAGTGAAGCCTAGTTAATGTAACATTATGAATGAATGACACTGATCACATGTGCATGTTAAAGGGGTGAGATGGGTGGACCAACCATGATACTACATGTACATGTAGTATTACTAGTACTGCTGGCACTGGCAGCAACAATGCACAGGGTAGCGAGAAAGCGGACTTGTCAATGTTTTTATAGCACATGGCTCGCGCGGACGACTGACAACAGTTACTGTCCAAATGAACGTGCTATGCGGGTTGAGCATGCAAATCTGAGCATGTTATTGAAAATAAATTAGTATGTTTAAAGAAGGGTTGAAACCGGACTTCGTGAAAAGGTTGTGTAAGACGGGAGATCGTGTTAAGCCATGATCGTGCTAGTGAGGTTCCACTGTAATTCCCCTCATAAAACTTGTTGGTGCAGATATAAGTCATCATCCAGGTAATGCTCACCTTACTTACAATACTTGTACATGATATAGGAAGACTGTCAGAAATTGAATTACAATGGAACTGTGATAACACATCCATCCTTGGGACCAAACTCAAAAGATCATGTTATCAGCGTGTGCATGTGGACAGGATCAACTACTTTTCTTGTCCAAAACCGCGCTGATTTTTGGAACATAACAAAAAGGCTTAGAATACATTTGATATAAAACAGAACGTACATTTACTATACATGTACTTATTAAAAGAATAAACGTATAAAGTGTATGCTGTAAAGGCTTGTTTTTGTTTCTTTCCTTCCATTAGAATTTAAAGTTTGAAAAGTTTTTAAAACTTGGCAAGCAAGTTGTGTGTGGCGAGATAGGACACATGATCATGCACAATGTGCGGTAATTCCACTGGTCGATAGTGTGTTGTAGTGTAGTGTGTTGGCCCACGACAATGCGCGCCACAGTCACGGCTGAAGTTGAAGACAGAGGAACAGGAGGTGGGTTCAAGTGAGGCCTAAGTTAATGTAACCTTATGACACTTACTACATGTGCATGCGAAAGGGGGTAAGAAGGGTGGGCTAACATTAGGCTTAGTCATACTACCAGTAATAGTAGGCCTCCTGGCAGCAACAATGAACAGGTTAGCGAGAAAGCGGGCTTCTCAATGTTTCCTTAGCACGTGGCTAGCGTGAACGACTGACAAGAGTTTCTATCCAAATGAACCAAACATGCTATGCCAGTTGAGCACACAAACCCCAGCATGTAATTGAAAATAAATTAGTATGTTTAAAGAAGGGTTGAAATCGGACTTCGTGAGAAGGCTATGTTAAACAGCAGAACGTGTTAAGCCATGATCATGCTAGTGAGGTTCGACTGTACCTTGATGATTTGTTTTTTCACCTCCCTGATTCTTTCCTCCACACTGTCACTGTCAGTGCTTTCTTTGACTTCCTGGAACTCCAACTGACACCTGTCCTCAGGTAACACCACATCCTCAGGGATGGCAAACACTTTGTGCAACAGAAAGTACTGGAAGATGAGTAAAACACAAATTTATGAAACTAAAACTTTGTTCCTCCTGTGATTCTTCAACACTTCTTCCAGAACTCCAAATCTCTTTGTTTTCCACTTTGAGAGACATCTATTTTTTCCATAAAAGTTTTTTATCTATTTTTTCTGTAAAATATGGAAAGCCTGTAAATCAACAAATGCATGTCTTTCCATAGATATTGTGAGATGAGGGAAGGACAAAGGTCTGAATCAAACTGCTGGATATCTCTTGACATTTCTGTTCATAGGATCAAGGCTTGTATAAAATGAACAAATTAAATTGAAATAAATTATTTCAAATTAATTATCCAAATGCATTTTGGTGCTAAAATCAAAACTTTTGGATTCTATAATTCCTTTTTTCGGTTTAGAATGATTATCAATTTCACAAGTTACTAATTACTAACTGTAACATTAAGAACTGAAAGAAACAAAAAATATTTTATACAGTAAATACAGGACTACAACAGGAGACAAGTAGTGTCTTTTCCTCCACCCAGACTTCTTAGTACAAATAAGAATGCTATTTCTGATTGAAATCTGGGAGCAGGACATCCAAAAAGGTACTAAAACGCTGGACTCCTAATATCTAAAATGATCTGAAATCCTTCCCGTAGTGTCATATGTTGCATGGGGCCATCACAATCTTGTTCCATTCTGATCTTCTCTGTGCTGTCTCAATCAGTTTTCTCAGGTTCTCTATTCCTGCTTCTTTGGCCTTTCATGATAGTTCTTTTAAGTGTCTCTTTTGGTCTACCCCCTCTTTCCTCTCAGCTCAGCGATTTCCCAGCTCAGCGCTTGTTTTGGTATTCTGCTGTCTTCCCTTCTACATGTGTGACCGATGTAGCGCTACCTTCTTAATTATTTTTGTTATGTGGGACTGCTTTGAAATTTCCCTTATCTCTTCTATTATTCTAATAATTTAATGTAATACATGTACACCAATAGCCATGTATCTTTATGTACTGGCTTACCTCAAGAGCATCAAACATCAAGCAAATGTCTTTGTCAATGACTGCACTCACAGTGTGGCGAGCATTTCGCAGTTCTTCCTCAGACATTGCATTGGGATACTGGAAGCATTCAAAACAAAAAGAGATTATTAAAAACTGCACATTAAATTAGCCTTACAGTAACCGTTAATTTGAACAGACTGTGAGGGGAATCAGAGTAAAACATGCCACAATTATTTCTGAATATAAGTCTAATAGCACCAAAAGATTATCTAATCATTCATTACATCTAATTGAAAACCTTTCAATGCCTATTCCATATGTGAATTCAAATTTTATGTTACCTTTCTTAATTTATCACAATTAATTCTGTTCCATGATGTCATTGAGCATCATTTCATAAAACAGTGAAGAAATATATACAATACATTTTATACTGATAAAATTAAAAATACTGTCTTTCTTTTCAATATATATATATATATGTATATCTTTAAAAAAAAAATCTTTTTTTTTTGATTGTGCTGATCTTTTTATCTAGTCCTGAGGAATATTTCAGCAGTACAAACATAGATTTTCAGACCTCAGGCATGTTTTGTTTTAGAGAATGGCAGCATTCTGAGGTGTGCGGTAGGTTAAAAAAAAACTCATTCCTGTCTCAAACTTGGAAACAGGTAAATGTACACCAGAAAATTTATAGGTGATATATTTGTTTGTGTTTTATAATATGCTCGGACATTGCTAATGTCAGAATACCAGAAAAGCTTCATCTGCATCTATTTCTAAACAAACCAGTTATCTTTTATTGTTTGATTTTTTCAAAAATTCTAAATTGTTACATTTGTCATTTTTCTGTACAAAATTTATTTCATCTTTTTATTTTGCACTTAAGATTTATGCAAGATGAGGTGACAGATGAAAGAAGAGCACTCTAGCAAGATATAGTTTGAAGGTAGGCTAATAAATGTGGTGTGTGACAGGAATGGGTTTGTGTGAGAGGAATGAACAGTATTACATTACATACATAATAACTTTTTTCAAAATGAAGCAAATCAATCAATGTACATTAAATGCTTTACTGAAATGACAGCTCAAGAGAACCTTTTGGTCTTGTCTTCCATAATGAAATCTTAAAAGTTTAAAAACAACTGTCATAATTCTTCAGTAGCAGATCAACACATTCCTGTAATCCAAAAATCTTGTAAACACTGGCTGAATGAACGAACAAAGTCATAAATGAAATATAAAATTTTGCTAGAATCAAATAAGCTACTAGCTGCTTTCTGTATCAAAAACAGTATCACAGAAAAAAAAAAAATTCACTTTGCTTTATCATGCCTTTCTCTCAGCAGTCAGAATCTAACAATGTAAAATACAATGTTATCAGCAAAATGAATGCCATTCATATGCAAGACATGATACATTTTCAGCAGTTTTTTAATCTCTGAAACAATGCTTAGTATAAAGTTAAATGTATAGACACTGTAACTGAGCAAACCTGATATTGATTCATAACTCTCACTCTCTCTGTCTTTCTCTCCTCTCTCTGTCTTTTTCTTTCTTTCTCTCTCTCTTACACCCAGGCACAGATTGTCTGGTATCAAAACTAACATTGCAGATGAAATTTGGTAATGTCTCAATAAATCTCTGTCTATTGTGTGTCGACAGAGTAACAAATATAAATTAAACACAATAAAATATTCTTGTGAGTTTAGAAATCTGAAATGCAGCTTAAAAAATCAATAGTAAAGTTATAGTGCACTGTGTTTCAAAAGCTCTCATAAGGTTTCCCAGTCTCTTCATCCAGTATAACTCAAACTGAAAAAAAATTATTTTAAATGATTTAGCATGTGTTGATGTTTGTTAAAAGATAATATTGGTATAAAAATGGTTTGGCCTCCAGTTTAAAGATTTTGGATTACATTTGGTTGATGTACACGTTATCATGGCAAACTTTTGACTCTAGGCTCTTTTGGCCTGTGTATCATAGTATCATTTCACAAGACTAGATCATTTGAGGGCACACTGAAAGTAATTTCTATTTTAGGCGAGTCCGAATGTCTGCCCCAAACCCATGTACGACTTTGTCTTAGAGAGAGACATTACTTAAATCTTCAAATCTTTGCCATCTATAATAAAATTGCCACTCAATAAAAACAACTGCATTTATGTTATAGTTCATTATCATTACACCATTAAGCTTAGTAAGATATGATTTGTTTCACAACTTATTACATTTCTCCTGTATTTTACCCATTCCTGTCATGATGACTCATTCCTGTTGCACAAACCTATGTGACAAATGTCACAAATGAGTGTGACAGGAATAAGTCTAGACATTTTTTTAACTCTAGTGAGCATAAACATGTGAATTTTATTCCAAACTAAGTGAGTGTTTTTATAGGGTTTAACATCTACTTTCATTGATTACTCACTTTGTTTCAGTGAATATATATAAATAGTGCATAATATAATAAATGTGACAGGAATGAGCATCATGGTTTGCCATAAATGTGACAGGAATGAGCATCATGATTTGCCATTGACCATTTCAGTCGTGTTCCAGCAATTTTGTTCTCTCCCAACATCTGGTAAGGAAAGGAAGTCACCCTAGAGTTAAGTATAGTACTTATGTGCTCATATTTAAACAAAAGAGCGCTGACCCATAAAAGCATATGGTGTGACAGGAATGAGTTTTTTAATCAAGGGACATTTTCAAACTATGTTTTCATGCTTTAAAACTAAAAAATGTCTGTAAACATTACACTGAATAAGTAGAGAAACTCACAGGGTAGAAAAACAGACTGTAGAAGGTAACTTATCAACAAATTTATTTGCACACATTTGAAAGGACATAAATGAAAAGGGACATAACTTTTCAGCCACCCCAACGAAAATAAAAAGCTGGTATTTTTTTAACAAAAACTATTTTTCACACAAAAAACAGCATATTTAAGGTCTAGGAATAGCTGATGATTTGAAGAGAGGAGGGCTACAGTGGAAAGATGCAGTGAGAAGTGCCCAGGACAGGAGAAAGTGAAAGTCTGTTGTTCATGGCCTAGATACCCTGACACAGGGTGAAAAAGGCGTTGGTGATGTGATGATGATAATGAATAGCTGATCCCACAATATAAACACTCACCTTTGTTAAAACAATATTTATAGAATAACTCAAGTTCAGGACAGGAATTTGCCCTTTTAAAAAAAAAAAAAAAAAAAGACCAATATATCATAACTCTAACAGCATACTATGCTTGCACACTGGCACCTAGCTACAAAAATAAAAATAGTATCTTGATCTCAGCTTTCCAAAAATACAAGACCACAATAATGATTTATTATACATTTATAATATGTTACATAAACATGAAATCCTCACCTTTTCAGCACACTTCTGACAAAATGCCTTCAAGGCTTCCCTGTACAGGTCACAGACAGTATTAAACACTGGAGCAGTAGGAAGGAAATAAAAAATATATCAAGTCTTATATAATATGCTTGCCCAAAGATATTATAACATACTGCCTACTTATTTTTAACTGAACATGTTGTTCATTATTTTACAAAACATTCAAACTTGGTTTGACACCATTAGACATATATGGTACATTTGGAGAAATATTGTTTAAATCAGGTAATTTAACTCAAATGAGCTTTCATCTTAAGCACTGTTTTATATTTTATATTATATATTTTGCAGTTAGACTCTTCAAGTTAGATAATGACAAGAAATTTGGAGGACTGTCTAGTTTTTAGGTTTTCACCTTCTATTGCTTATAAACTCATCATCAGTCATTTTGCTGATCCTCACATTGCTTGGCCCACAATTTGGCGCAAATGATTAATAAATAATTATTGCCTCACTTTAACTTTTGTAAAAAATTAAAGGTCCTTTTGTGACAGGAAGAAATTCTTCTAGATCACTTACTTCCATTCAAAAGTGAAATAGGTGTGAATCCAAAGTGCTGTGTTTCATATTCACAATAAACAGGTTTGTTGGCAGCAGTCTCTGCTTTGTCTTGGCCACCAATGGCACCATCCACCTCTGACCCAATCTCACTAAATGTCTCTGTTTCGGAACTGGTGGATGCCATATCTGTCTCCTCACAACAACTGGACAGCCTCCTTTAGTTACAATAGTTCAGCTTCATGCACAAAATAATTCAGACTGTAAGGTGAAGAGACTGAGAATAAAATTAACACTATTTCGAGCTAAAAACTACATCATCTTAGGTCCAGTGCAATAATCATATATTGTCATATTTCTCAATATGATATTTTGCATCTTCATGCAGATCTCATTTTCGATAGAGCCTACTACTAGATCTAGATCTAATTCAATTTTTTATCTGAAAAATCATGTATGTTTTATGTCCGCAAAACGATGGAGATGATTTTTGACTTTCGAAAAGGGACAAATGTCATTGAGCCTGTATATATCGAAAATGAGAAGCCTGAACAAACCTCAACATATAAATATCTTGGAATCAACTTATATTGCATACTAAAGTGGCACAGTCAGGTTGAAAATTTAGATTGCACACTGAAGTGGCATGCTCAGGTCAAAAACATCTATAAAAAAAGTGAATTGAAGACTTTACTTTTTAAGAAAACTCAAATCTCTGGAAGTGAACTCTGAAATTCTAAAGATGTTTTATTTATCAACAATTCAAAGTACCTTATCCTTTGGAATCACTTCTTTGGGGTGGAAGCATCACAAACACAGACAAGAAAAAGCAAGAAGTATAATCTCAGATGTGAAACATCCACTAAATCCTGAATATGTTCGATCAAATTTAAAATGCAGGAAGAGGCTTCTTTCAAAAAAAGTTAGAACTGAAAGATATAAAAATTAGTTTGTACCATCATCAGTAAGAATGTTACCGAATCTGAACAAATGAATGTAAATATAACCAGTCGCTTTATGCGCATATTAGTATATGATCATATGTAGGTATGAATAAATTTATGTTTGTTATATATATAGGTTAGTATGTAAGGAAGCATGTATGTACATGTATAGTATGTATGTACAGGTAGGTAGGTTTGTATGTATGTATGTATGGGTATGTATGTATGTCATTATATGTATGTGTATGTATTATGTAGATCTATGTATGTATGCATGTGGGTGTGTATGTATATGTGTGTGTATCTGTGTGTGCGTGTGTCTGTGTGTGATATGTGTGTATGGATATGTAGTTATGGAGGTATATATATATGTATGCAAATATGGAAATTGTTAATGTATCTTTGTGCTGTGTATTTTTCATAATATTTTTTGTTTCAATTGTTTTCTGCACTGGTAAAATGTATGGACAAATAAACTATTCGTATTCGTTTACTCTGCAAGATTTGAGCTTCGGAGGAAGTGCTTTTAATGAAGAAGCCAGCCACAGTTAGCATACAGTTTTATGCAAACATCAGGCCTATCATTGTACAGACCTATGTATAGATTTACACTGCATAAAAAAAGCCATCAATTTAATGTCGAAGTATTTTCAAAATACTTGATCTAGATCTATATAGGCCTAATCTTCAAACTATACATGTCAAAATCTAGATCTCTCAGCATAGATGTAGATCTAGATCTCGATAAAATAGGTCTAGATCTAGATCTAGGCTAACTGGGCTAGATCTAGATTTAAAAAAAAAAGGAGGGGGGCCCTTAGCATCACACTAGATGACTAGACTATGACCTGTGATATAACTTGACCTCCCAATCCCGCTGACTGTGTTAAATTATTTCCAGTTTTTATAGATCTCGATCTAGAGTCTAGAAATCTAGTATCACCGTGGTCCCTTAGGCGACCTGGCACATATCGATTATTGTATAATGAACTAGACCAACCCCTGGCCCTAACCTGCTGTGACCCTCGGCTGTGCACACCGCCGAGGCAATAATCGCAGTATTGATATAAGCACTAGATCTATAGGACTGGAGGGTCAATGCGTCACATCGGGTCTTCGCGTCACCTATGTCTGCATCATGTCAGACTGTACCAATTTGCACCAAAATTGGCAGATTTCTTCTGACCACAGAGCTATTGAAATCAGCCAATTTTGGTGCAAATTGGCACAGTCTGACATGATGCGGACATAGGTGACGCGAAGACCCGACGTGACGCAACGGCATTGACTCTCCAGTCCTATAGTTCATTTTACAGTAATCCATATGTGCCGGGTCGCCTAAGGGACCTCTGTGAGATGGTAGTGCCAAAATCTAGACTAGTTTAAAATTACAAAAAAATCAAAGAGAAAACAAAAAACATTAACATCTTGGGTCTAAAGACTACAGAACTTAGAAGGTCATCTAATCTAGACTCTAGATCTAGAGTAGACTAATCTAGAGATTCTGGACCTAGATCTAGACCCAGATAACGTTTTTTTTCAATGCTTCACTCTCACTTCTCAGTTAGATCTAGCTAGTCTATTTCATTCAGGAGTGAATCTTCTAGATTTAGATCTAAAACTAGACTGTAATAAAGTCTTACCATGTCTGGACTGAATCTGTACATACAACATTCAGATCCGAACATTGATCTCAATGTTTTGTATTTTTGTATCTGGCGCCCCTCTTCCATTGGATTCTAGTACTCGACTTCTTGCTTCTCAACTGAAATAGAATAGTAAACAAGCAACCATACCCCAAGATCCACATGCAGAGCTTAAATGACAATGAAAATTTGCTGTTTTGCAAGTTCATGCTATGATGAGGTGGACGATAGACTTTCAATCTATCGTCACACTAACATAGTTAGATCGACACTGGTACTCGGAACGTAGCTAACCAATACCGATAGCGAATATATCGGGAACAACCTAAAATAAGTATCAGGTATAAAATTACATTAAAAAACATTGCCCGATCGAGCTATAACGACATTTACGGACATTATATCATAGATTATGTCTTTAAAGCTGTCAAAAAGTAAATACTATTGTTGTAGCTATTTACATTCATGAAATTATTACAAAATGTACATGGGTTAATTTTTAATTTAGATATATATTTAACGACTCACCACAAATACTTCCGGTTCCTTGTAAACACCCATCAGCTGCTCCTTGCTGTGAACGTCTCATTACTTACCTCTGCAACTTCCTAATTCACCGCTTTCAATATGCTTCTTGTCTTCGAAGATTCACACAAGGAGCATTTATCCTTTTTAAGTGACTTAGATCCTGAAGGTAAACTCTGAAACTAAAAACTGCCATAGACAATAATCCAGAACCAGATCTGTTGCAGGCCTAGCCTATTTCTATATTATAATAGTTGTAATAGATCCAGGCTAGATTTAGAAAAATAGAAGACCTGTCAGCTAAATCTAGCGTAATATGAAGCGTAGTATAGTATTGTCACGACGAGAGACGTTAGTGAATAGATCTAGTTGATAACGAGAAAAAAAAGGGAGGAGGATTTGTATTACTAGATCTAGATCTAGCAGATCTGAGTTCAGGGTAGGCTATGTGATTGGCCATGGACGGATCTAGACGTCGCCTCATCTCTGACTCTTCCTTATCACTGTCCCCAGCCTATTGCCAAGAATAGCCTAGCTTAAGCCCACTGAAAGATCAAGGATATATACTGTCTCACACATTGTTTCCTTTCTCACAGGGTGCCAGTCGCTCAATCTCTTGGGGATATGTTCATGGGATGGAAAGACCATAAATAGGCTACTAAAATGATGCATAAAATAGCAAAGTTATTAAAATGGTCATGATGTGAATAGATCTTGCTTGATCCTTGGCATATAGCAATTGAAACAAAATGTGATATCAGGGAATATTTACAAATTAAATTATTAGTCAGCTGGATCAAATGTTTAGTGATTGATAAGATGCATCTTACATAAGGAGCTATGGATGCAAGTCCTTTCTTCATCCAGTGTTGGCCCAGTATCTCAGTTTCGTTTATCAATATAAATTGTGAATGAGCCATCCCTCTCATTTTCTCCAAGCCATATGGCTGACCACATTGCCTGCCACCTAACCCCTTCCCTCTTATAAAACACCCAGTGAACAAAGCAGATGAAATAATATTAGTGATCAAGCCATCATGCTCACAGTTTACTGGACCTAGCAGTGCTAGGCATGCATTGTATTGTGAGCGCGTAGCAGTACGAGTATCTATAAAGTGATTCTTTTTTTTATTATATTTCACTATTATCCAAGTAGACATGGATATATACTACAGGCAGTCCTGTTGTAAATGGTCTGACCATATTTTAATGTTTGACACCAGAAAGCAGTTCTACAAATCTGACTTTGAAATTTCAAATTTAGGGTACAAAGAATGTCACACAATTCAGCAAATAACTTTAGTTTTAACAGTGCAGAAATTATAGTGGAAAGATTATGTGAATATGTTTCAAGCAGAGAATAATTCTAAGAATGTTATGACTTGAATGACTTTCATTCTCTCATATAGAATGAGTAGTACTTTACATAACTTTTTTTTGCTTCTAACATAAAATTGTTATGTTTTTTAAAATTTATTGTTTTCTTTGGTATCAGTGTGACTGTCAAACTAAAAAAATGCATTTTTTTTTAATCTCTATCATTTCAGTGTTGAGGGAGTTTGGTCGCATCTCTCTGAATTTTATTCGGAAAGGTGCAAATCCAAAGATATTTCCAGGAGCAGCCCGTAAGTTGAAACTTCCGAATATGTGAAATTGCTTTGCTAAATATTCAGTAATTTAAGGTATTTGGAATTTAAAAAAAAACAATGACAGTTTTATCTCAATGTCTGGAATAGTGGAGGTGGTGGTGGTGGAAATTGGGGATGGGGGTAGGGTAGGGGGTGGGGCGGGGACATCATGGGAAAACGTATTATTTTCTATAGATATCTTTATGTGTATTGAAATAATGTCAATAAATCTTTTTAAAATGAAATGTCAAATTTTTCAGAAAAACTGGGAGTGTCAGCAGAAACCATACAGAATGGAGTAGAGGGAATGATGTACCTACTGACAGAGAGCTCTCGGTTCATGGTTAGTAAGAAAACATTCCTTCAGACTGGCTATCAGACTAGCAAGTACAGACCTGGAGGCTTGCATCTGAAATATATAGAGACAAACTTGTTCTCAAGATTTATACCTTTCAGAATTCTGTTTTTTTTGGTACTATCTGCATAAGTGTATCCCAGTGCTTGCATCCCAATAAAGTGTTTTTATTAATTAAGACAGTATATTGTCCAATAGTTACTATTTATAAAGACACTGTAGATGATCAGCTAGCCATTTCCGTTCCCTTTGGTTCACAGCCTTTTTCCAGGGCATACCCCAGTTTAGGCTCTTTCAGTTCAGGATGACGTCCATCTGCCTATTTCTCTATCTGTTTGTCCTTCAGATATGCCTAATTTAATTTTTTGTCTTCAAAGTCAGGAAATTCTTAAAAGCCTAGAGGGTTTGTCTGTTCTGCTTCTTATTTCATTATTGATGATGTGATCTTTAACGATGTCATGGAGCGGTTAAAAAAAAAAAAAATGACATTACCGAGACTAGTAGTCGTCTCTGTTCCAGACAACATGTTTACTATAATAATAATAAAGGGCATTTATATAGCGCCTCACCCCTGGAGGGCTCGAAGCGCTTTACAGCAGGACCAAAATGT
>JBCEWB010905995.1:0-15644 GCA_039654565.1 Peronia peronii
AAACTAAACATGTTAAAACGTGGGAGAACAGGTTTATCGCTGCAGTTCAAAAGGACACTGATTTGTGAAGTTGATGATGGTTTACTGAAAAAGTCCAATATCTGCAGAGAGTATGCCATCCCAAACTCCACTTTGTCTTAAAGAATTTTTTTTTTAAAAATCACAAACGACATAACCACACATTTTATATGCATGTACACCTACAACAAGAATAACAAAAATGAAAATGGAGTGGCCTTAAGACATAAGATCGCGGTGCGGACACTCTTCAATCAGGGGAGGTAATTCGATAATTTAACTTGCATCCTTATTTCAATTTAGCCTCTTCGGTACAACAAACTAGCGATAGAACGAAAATGATTTCCATTCCTGGCAAATTTCGTTCCAACCGTGTTTGAGTGTATGTATAGTAATATATACTACAGGGTGAGGCTGTGCTGGGTATAATTTTAATGTAATTAACAAAAAAGGAAGCATATCTAACATTATAACTGACTAATATATCTGTGGCAAACATTTGTGATTAACACTGATGAAGACAACTAGGGATAGTGAAGACAACTGAAGAATAAAATCATATCTCAATGTGGGTTCCTCATTTTCACCATCAAAGAAAAGCTCTCAGAAAAAAAAAATAATGATCTTGAAATTATTCTTCTCCTCAAAATTGTATGGCACTAGGATTACTAGTAGCATATTTAAAGTTATCATCAACTTTAAGTTAAATGCATCTCCAAGGATTGAAATCTGCAATGTATTTCAAAACTGATAGAGTTCAACAGAGTTTTTCCTGATGTTACACAAATTTCTGTTAAAGATGAGATACACAGAAAACTACACTAAAGAGAAAACTTGTGTTTGATGGTTTTCTTTCAGTTAAGAACTACTGTTATCATAATCTGATACGTCTCTCCACACTGCTACATAAATGAAAAAAATAATCTCACATATAAATAATGAACTGATCAAATGTGACAGCAATGAATCAAACAAATATTAACAACAAAATCTGTGTTACTGGGAAATATCTATAAAAAGTGATAAATCAAACATCAATGTTATGAGAATATAGGAAAATCAGAAAAACAATGACAGCAAAATAACGTCACTTCAAAATATAATGGAAACTAATGAATAACATGAGATTGTAATATGGCTTATTGCACTAAATGAGTTTAAATAATTCTAATGCCATACATACTCACAGCATTAAATAATGGAAGATTTATGAAACTGTTATGTAAAATTTGTAGGTTTAGAAGTTTCTAAAAACGCTAAGTTGAAAGAAACAGGAGGAGAATAATTTCCAAATAAAGGCCTCAAATGATCTGATGAAAAAGCAGAGGGTCACGATGAAAGACCACGTTGTGTCACTATAATGGTGGGATTATTGATTCACTGATATGGCAAACCGGATCAGTGTTCCATGGCACAAATCATAGAATTGGTGGAAGATCATTTTTTATTCAAAAATACAAACAATTCAGGGAAGTGAGGAAATTATGTTTCAAGGATTCAGTGAGAAAGGATTGCCAGTAACTAACCTATAAACTCAAGTAGCATTTTTTTTTTTCTATAATTTTTATCCAAAGTAAATACATTCCAAGAAAACTGCTGGCTACATTTTGGCAGGCAAAATTCTAGTAAAAAAAAAATAAATAAAAATGTCCATGAAGGCTTTGGTTACAGTCCATCATGTGTGCCTAATTCATGTAAGTTCAGAACAATGATATCCTTCAAAGCAAATACGACTTTATTCAGTGTCCATATCGATAATAACAGATAAAGATAAATCATGGCATCTTTAAACTCATCTCTTGTCTGATATAAGTTTTTTGCTGCAAGAGATTTCAGGCTTCAGTCTAGAAAACATTGAAAAAATTATCTTGAGGCATGTGACTGAGTGTTGTCTTTAATAAATAAAATTTTCTGCTTCAAATCTTCAAATGGAAGACTTATACCATAGAATGGAGACACAATTCATTCTCTTTAGTCAGAATCAAGAAATAACCACAGCTTGTAGACATTAACATCTCCCTCTTACATTTAGAGTTAACTTTGTTCCAATGATGAGCAATATCAATAATTACATGTATATACATATGCAATGGTTAAATAAAATTCATGAAAATTTCTCAAAACATGCCCACAGAATACAACTATGTTAAAATACAAAAATCAAGTGCTCAATTCTGACCAAAGACAACACTGAATTGACGAGTGATTATCCTGATTCTTCAAAGACTGACATCAGCCAACCGACAGCACTAATTTTCCATTTCAAAATTAGGCACACACTGACACTGCTGCACAAAATTAGCTAACCTGTGTTGTGAACCATTGCCTCAGTCTTGTGTGTAACCATAAATTTTAGACATATTACCTTAACTGGGTTAATGCCCAATTTTCTGTACATGCATGAAAGAAATGCAGTTCACAAACCTAATCATCTGTCCATTCATTAGCTGAAGTGACAGAGCAATTGTGAATTAGTAAGAGCATCAGTAATGAAAAAAGAGTTGGATTATGAAAAGTAAAATCACACTATCACAGGACAAGAGCTAGAAACAAAAATAAACTTAAATGCAATGCATTGTCCTAGTTACAAAGGGAACTCACTATTTCCAGTCTTCATGAATAAGGACAAATGATTCACTGTGACAGACTATGTGGAGATCTTCGTCATCCATTTCAAAAACCTTCCAATGGTATATCCACACAGTAAAGACCTCCCTCAATCTAGCCTTGCAATTCATATGTAATTTTCATCATTGCATCTCTGTGTAACATAATTTCTATCCCACATCATTATCCGGCTATCTCTTCCATGAAATCCACAGCCTTTCCTTCCACCTTTCCTTATAATAGATTCCACCCTATGGCCTGCCTGGACGCTGGTGGTGCCATTGTTACACGGGTACTTTCCTTGTATATATTCATCCAGTGCCATCTCTATCTGCAAGTGTCTTCCTCCATAGATATCTCTTTTTTACAGTCAAGTTTACATCCAGTCTATCACATCGACATACTTAGCCATGACAAAGTATATTATTTCTAATTTATGACAACAACATACTAATCATGTTGAGATTCACGATCATTATATCCAAAATACCGTGATCAGATAATCTGACATATCTGGGTTTACTTCTATGAATTCCCCACTGTGCACAATCAGCTGGTAAACAACGCACAATTCTTGGAGTGACACGAGAAACAAAAGTTGCCTTCCACTAATGATTTACAAGGCTGGGGCAATGGACTACTACAGTTAATCATAACACACCGCTGTTGAAATAAAAAAAAAAAAAAAAAAAAGATGTCTGAAGCAGTCTAATGTGTATTATAGGTACAAGCAATGACATTAAATATGCTGAGAAAGCCACGCATATTTGTCATTTGGCTGATGCAGGCACTACTTATTTGTTCAAACATGAAAGCATCTAAGAAACAAACATGCACAAATAAGAGAGAACTGTCTCTTTATAAAATCTTCAAGATATATATTATATATATATTCCATCTCAAACGAATAAAATTAGTTACAAACAAGAAGGAGCACAAGTTTTCTTTGATTCTTTAACTAGATTTTCACCCAGTTAATATGTGCATATATACCCGATTATGACATGTAGCAGAATAAGCATAGCATGTACATATGACAATAGGATATGGCATGCATTATGACAGCTAAGTTTTTATTTAACGTAAGCAGTAGCGATGCAGCATATAACCTTGTACATGCATGATTTTGGCAGAAAATAACTGGGAATGGAGAAAAGAATAAAGCAGTACATTTGCTATGTAGGTAAAACCAAAAATTGTCCAAATGTAAGTAAAGATATGTAACAGCCAACCAAGCCAAAATGGACGACCTGGGAATGAAAAGTACTCGAAACATTTTGAGACAAGTTATCTAAAGAAAACAAAGGTTATTTTCTGAAGTCATATGCTATTCTAGCAACTCCAGTTTTACATGTTATGATGTTTGGATGTTTGCAACTTAAATCTGGACTCTTAGTCTCTCACTTATTCTTTAAAGGGCAGGTTTCAATGCAAATGCTAATTTGTTAATTTAAAAATTTTACAAACTGATTCTTTGTGACATGAATGATGACAGTTTGACATTTCATGGACACAGTTGAAATTTTGTTTTTCTTCATTTTTGGTGCATATTAATGAGCTGTTACTATAAATAAACCCACATATTTTATGTCAACATTATTCAAAAACCACAGAAGATATCACTTTCAAACTCAGAACATGGAAACCATATTATATGAAGATGTTTTTGTTCTAAAATGAGTAACTTTCAAAGGAGCTAAATCCTATTATGAATTGTTTTATTTCATGACTAGGTAATACTGTCAAAAAATAAGGGGTCTGGACACATAACATAATAGCTGCTTCTTTCATTTTCAACCAATATTCCTTGTTTTAGAACAAAATTATTGTATTATATACACAACTAAGCCTGTGACGTTTCAGCAGGATACCTTCAATGGTTTTTGAGATTCTGTGACATAAGCAGGCATCAAAACGTGACAATGCGAATTTGAGATAACAGCTTCGAAGTAATGAAATATCAAATTAAATGTTTTCAACCTACAACTAGAAGCCCCCAGCTAGATAACTGTCATCCATTGCTTCAGTGCTTTGTTGTTTCTGCTGTCTCTGGTGTTTTTTTTTTATCTACCCGCAAAATCTATCATTATGCACCAAAATCTTTTTGTTCTCTTTTTTATTTGGGCTTTCTTGACCTTGTTCAAAATGTGAGAAGTGTGACTAAGGGTACTTTTCGCTCCCAGGACTTCAAATTCAAAGTACATGAAATCCTTGCCACTTCCCGAAATAAATTCAACATTCTACAATGACTAGGAAAATGCCAATCTTATATTCACTGTAATAAACAAACATATAGAACACACTCTACCCTGCAAACTCTTTTACAATTGCACTAACAGATTCTTCAATGCCCACATGCTAAAAGAATGATAAGCTGGGCAAGACCAATGAAAACAAATTCGGAAAATTATATAAGGAGGAGACTGAAGCAATTTATCTCAAGAAACTTTATGAACTTCAAGGCGTTACGCATATTATATGTATAAATGTTTATTAATCCATTGCATCTTCCCCTTCAAGGTTTCTAGTTCTACTATCTGTGAGAGTTTCATGTTTACTATTCCACCCCAACTCAGTACAAGCATAAAAAAAAAATGAACAGGAAAGGGGACAGAGCAAACTGCTCCAAACTTTTCAGCATGTTACATATTAGCTAATTTTTATTGAGTTAAAACTCCATCCTAACCTCAAGTCATTGTATGAATTTCATTTTGAAACCAATCTACAAATTCAAAGTAACCTGCAATTACTTTTATTCATATTTCTAAGCTTTGACACCAAACTGGACATTCTTGAATAGGCAATTATTTAATGTATCTTTTTCATTTCTACAAATTACAACACTTTTCCCAATTAATCACGGGAAAATCACATAGGCAAGAGATCTTAAATAACAAAATACAATGATGAGTGAATGCAACGAAAGAATTTTCGGGCATCTCACTTTTTTCTTCACCATTTTCCCTTTCCAATAATGTATTCACCACCAAAGCCGTACACATTACTAAGTACCAATTGGCATCTTTCCTCTATGGGCTGGATACAGACTATAAGATGCTAAAATAACTTAAATTCCAAAATGGGAGTAGTTGGAGATTTTCTCTGTACACCACAGGTTTTGGGCTAGACTATGCGTTTCAAAAGACTATAAAGATCACACTTGTGCCAACATAAAACACATACTCATCTGTTGCACAGCAAATCATAGCATGGAAGATACACACACAAAAATTATTTTTGAAATATACATGGTAAATAATGATGCAAGCACTCACATAAGCCAAGCACATCTCTCAAACTTGAAGGCCACCCTATTATTGTGGCACACAAAAAATAAAACAACAACAATACCATAATATAATGAAGAGATTCCTATGGAGGTGATAGACATACATAATTTCTTTTTTCCCTGATTCACAAGCAAGTATAACATGACTGAATCAATTCTATCAACCTAAAAAAAAAAAACAATTTAAAAAAAAAAAGCACTGATGTATCAAATCACTCATTATTCAGAGCATAAGAACATGCAGCACTTACAATAACAGATGCTAACACTAACAAAGGAAAGAAGGTCTCAGTGCTAATTATAGCACCAAACTTGACTGGTTAGGCATTTATAATAAATTCTTTCGTCTTTGAAAAAGACAGTGATTGGATTTGTTTCTTTTGCCTATACGGCTATGTCAAATATTTGCTCAAAACCTCTCAGTCTTCCATCAAACCCCAAGTGAACAAAACATTTCCAACAGACAGAACAACATGAAGAAGATCAACTCTCAAAAACATGCCCATTTTGCCCTCAGATCCGATAACCTGACCAGCCACAATATAAGCAGCGCTTGCCAAAATTGCATAGATGTTCCAGGACCGAAGTGAAATGAGAATAATGGTCAGCATTCCGAAGCCAGCGCAACACTGCGTTGCCAGTTGTCGCATGCCTGGAGCCAAGAAACGATTCCCAATCAAAACTCCCACCATTATCATGATGTTAAGGTTCATCATGATTGGCAGATCTTTATGGCAGAAACCCACGGCTAGCAGAGGAATGCCTACCACCTGAGAATAAAAAAAAAAAAAGAAGTTTAAGATTCAACACAAGAAAAAAAAACTTGACTGACATAGCAAAGCTCTCAAAAAAAATAAAAACACAGGCGAGTCCACTTAATTCGAATTTGCTGGCACACCCTAATGGGTTCGATTAAAGAAAGTTCAACTTCCAGTTTTAACAAGGGAGGCAATTCTCAAATGACTAATGAAGCATTATTTTATTATAGAATTATTTCCCTTTATACAGAAATTGTGCTATGGTTTCCAAACTTCTCCTTTATCTTAAATTCAAGCCCACTGGTTTAATTGGATTGTTAGCCCTAATAAGGACTGCCTTGAAAGCGAAAGTAAAGTAAAGAAAAGTGGAGGCAGAATGGTGTTGTAGTGTTTAGTCCTGCAAAAGACCATTTGTATACATGTAGTTTTTGCTCTGACAAGAACTGTTGATGAGTAGGCCTAGGTTTTAGCCCTGAAATGGACTATTAATTAAGTTATAGTCCTAAATATGGCTGTTGAGTAAGTTTTAGGTCTGAAAAGGGCCATTAATAAAGTTAACTCTGAAAATTGTTAGAAGAAGCCATCATTATAGTCTGTGAGGGTGTCTATATAAAACAAGTCAACCACAAGCAAAGTCACCCAGATAACCACCGGAGAGGAGATTGAAAGGCGTATAGAAATCTAACCTATACAAAAAAAAAAACTAGCACAATGTAGAATCTAGGTTTATCCCATCTGGTGCTACTAGAACCAGGACAGTGGTCATAACACAGGCATAATGCCCAATTGAAGTGTTGCCGACACACTTAATATACGGGTCTCTGCCGAAAAACCCTGTCACCGGGAGACAAAAAAAGTGGGCTCCTAGACAGATGGGTTCTCAGGTGGACTGAAAAGTTATGCAACCCATATGACCACAGATTATCTTCACTATGATTAACTGATCGTTACCGTTGGTTAAAGATTTTACAATGCGAATAAGTACAACCTTCTTCCCTGTGTATGTGTAAAAATTAGATCTAACAATTACTTATCTTTCTCAGTGTATAATTACATCAATAATGCCCTGCATTTAAATGTCAAGTGAGTTATCACATAATGGTATCACTGTTGATTGAAGACATGATATTGCTATGTTACCTATGGATAATCGCACGAGTGACTAAAGTGTTTACAATTAGCCATACTGACCGAAGAAGCAAAACAACTGACTAGTTAGGAAGCTAAACTTATCCTCCTTATCCACTGAGCCAATCACAAGTACTGTCCCACGTGTTGTCAAACAAGGAAATGCTTATGGATTAGTCCCCAATATGGCGTGATTATGCAGTCATACATCAATCATCATTTCCACTCCTTTGTGTTTCCTCCCCTCCTGGCCCATTTTTCTGCACATCTAGCTCTGTGCGCTTCTCTGTTCTCTCTGTGAACAATATGATGTGAAATTACACCATAAGCAGTTGCGTGTCTTGGCCCGACACGGGGCTCTTAGGCAAATTTTTTATTTGGGAGTGGTTCGTAAGAGGGGTAAATTATAGAGAAAAAATTCCGTTTCGCAGCAGAGGCTAGTTCTTAGGCGGACCGGGTTCTTAGATGGTGGGTTCTTAGGTGGAGACCACTGTAATACATGTACCACACAGTTAGTCTGTGACTTGTACACTGTCGTCTAGTACATGTATGTGTATGCCTGCACTGTAGGTTCTGCCGGGATGTTTGATTATTGACTGATTGCTCGGCAGTGCCAACCCACATACGCTGTTTACCCCCCTCTCATCCCTGCTGAACACAAAAGGCCTACTTAAGCTGCATGCGGCACACTCGATACATGTAAATTCATTGTGTAATCCCTCTCGCCCTATCCATGGTGCTGTCTCCTTTGGTTTCCACGTTGGGTGAAAACCACGTGGTGTAGTCAAAAGCCAGTTTTTACCTTTGTGGCGGCGCTGACCACTTCAAGTTAAAGGAAACTCGTGGTGATGGTTTCTAGTTAAGTGAGAGACCTTTAATAGCTGCAAAGAGGAAAAAAAACCCTACTGTTTCATTTTTATTCAAATTATCAGAAATTTGCAAATCAGAGTTCGATTTGAGTGGACTCGACTGTATGTACATGTATGTAACTGATTTTTTTGTTTTTTTACATCTATACATTCTAATTTGTTTTTTCAAAAGTTTTCTTGGATGAAACTTACACAAACGACTTTTTGCTTTTCTATTTGCCAGTTTTGCCCACAAGTTCCACATGTGCTTCTTTCATTTTCTAAATTTTGTGTAAACAGTGTGAGAAGATTTTGGATTAATTCGCCAACAAGAAGTTAAGTTCATAATTATAGCAAATGACAATAATGGAAAATTTTCTGCTGCGCACAAAGTAACAAGAAATGAATGGATTTATAGATAGCAAAACATTTTTGTCAACTGAATCATATTACAAAATCTGTTTTATCACATCTACAAAACATGTGATACATGGTTTTAACAGTTTCTATGATCATGGTGAACAGGTAGATTTCAGTCTTTTCATGCCTTCTCCCTTTCCCTACTCTTCCAGTTTCCTATGCTATTGTGTTTTCTCTCACCTGTGAAAGCCAACTTGTCATCAAGTGATAATCATAAATCTGGCCTGATGTTCGAGTTTGGGCAAAGCGCACTACGCCAAGGGCAGCAGCTGTGCCTTGAATTCCCAATCCAATGCAGGCAAAGAAGTTCACCCAGAAAATATTATAGATGAAATATAGCACAGACCAGGCAAGGAGTGCATCAGAGACTGATGTGGTTATCTGACGTGGCATTCTGATGATTCTTCACGCTGACACTGAGCTGAAACAATAATGGACTCGCTATGTCTTCAGGGGAGACTGATGAGCAGTTCTCCCTTTGAGCAAATTTGATTCAGAGAAACACTCCAGCTGTCAGTAATCAAAGAACCTGTGAAAACAAATAATTAATGCATGAAATGATATATAATTTTAACTGCTGGAATTAAAGAGTACATCTTGATATCTAAATTTGGTTGTGCTGGCTGGCCTCATTCTCAAAGGCTCTACTTCTTTACCAGCTTACAGCTAGCTGGAATGACTGCAACTGCAATTAGACTCTGTGCATGGAAGTAAGCACGTTTGAAATTGCACAATGTAGTTTGAATCCAGTACTGTGAAGTATTTAAGTAATGATCAATTGTTAGTATAAAATGTCTCTTAAAACATTCTACGTAGGTTCTGGTCTTTTTCAATCTTGATAATATACAGCATAGACACCTGCCTTTCTCTCACGGACCACTGATGAAGATGGGACAGCTGGCCAAAAAGGTAGCTAAACCATTTGACAGACAGAGAATAAATTGCTGAACAACAAAAACTAAGCAATGTACTAACTAGGTCAGGTAACTGGTTATGAATAATTATAATGTATGCATAAGAGAGTAAACCAAATAGAAAAGCATCACAAATGCAATGAGTTATGACTGTTTCAAGGTTTTGTTCCAAAACATAATTTCTTTTACTCAAATTGTTCTACATCTTAAAACTGGCCAATTAAATTAGGAATATTCAGATCTGGTATGGAATGTACATTTTTTCAAAATGCAGGACTACAGATGAAAATCTTGGATGGACTGTGCACATGATATATGTTTGAGGAAAATTTCTGGAGGCAATGCAAGAAACATTATATATTTTAACTACTACAGACAGGAGTCTCTCTGATGTTTTAAAGCAAAATGAAAGCAATAAATGAAAGAGGAAGGCTAAGTATAGGGATTGCATTTTGATGGCACTCTACAGAAAGTGTGGTCCTGAATGACAAAGCTGTGATTACATGTTAAGTATCAAATTTGCAAGTGATATTTTTACAGAAATTCAATAAAATAATCAGGTCTATGCCACTACTATATGAACATTTCTTTCTTAATTAACAATTCTATCCCACAAAATTATTGGCTGCACAGTATCTATCAGACTACTTATTCCCTCACAATAAAAATGAAAAGAATCCTAGACCTAGATCGAGATCTAAATTTCGATCTATTCTCAGACCTAAATCCAAGAAACTGACATCCAGATCAAGATTAGATCTCACCCTTAGCAAACTATTACTAATTAGATCTAGATCTATATTCTAGATCTAATCTATATAAATCTGTCTAGATCTAGGTGTCTACTTCTGGATCAGTCTCAGTGACTTTGAGAATTAGAATAGCATTTCCTCGCCAATCTAGATCTAATCTAATGGTAAGTCCAGGGGCTTAGAGCATTTCCATGTTCATGTGCCGCTAAATACATTGGAAGGAATAATGACAGAGAAAAGTAACACTGACGTATTTCATGAATCTACCTTCGTGCAACAACTTTGACAATATTTCTGCCTATTTTTGACTCCACTTTGTGCTTCGCACTGAATTAGATTCGCTGCAGCCGGGGGAAAGGCGTGAATAATCTCCCTTGGCTATCCAATCCAGTTATCCAATGACATCGCAGAACCAAAATGAGTTGTTTTGATTTTCACATCTTCCGCTTCCTGTTGTAAATTCGCCTAAAACCCAAAAATATGTTATCATTCGATAATTATATGCAAGCATTCTGTGACCCGCGTCAGTGCGATCATTGTGAGAGTAGTGAACAAAAAAAACAAAAAAGTGTAAAAACAAAATGGGAAGCAAAAATAAAGTTTAAATGATTAAATCAAACCATTTTTTCATGTAAAAGGACCGTCTGCCATTCATAGTAGAAAGTCTATAGCAACAACAACGATAACAACAAAGCTTGAATATGAAAACGGCTACATCGGTATACCATGCATGGTATATGTTTTACACTAAATGAAAATTGGAACAAATAGAAAAAAAAAAGACTATCTATGTGTTTTATGGTTCCTTTCTTTGCCGCGTCATAAAAACAGTGTAATAATTTCACCTGACATATCCTGTCTTTTTTCTCATTTTAATTTTTTTTTTTTTTTTAATCTGTTGTAAGATTCGTAATTCAGGTTTTGAGTATGGTTTTTAATAAATTAATGCTGCATATTTTTCCCAAAGTCCATCAAGTTTACAGAGATTTACATGGTGAACATTTAGCCCCCCCTTGTTTTCCATGCATGTATTTTTTCTAAATACCTATACTGACATAATCCATTATTTAAGTTTATTTAGACCCGTTATTTGCAAAAATAAATAAATGAAAAATAAATCAAAATGAAGTAAATCATTCCAGCACCTTCTATTGCTCTTTTTAAGTGAGATCTGACAACCAAACGGGAGATCTGCTCCTGATTCCCCCTCCCACACATCCATAGACATCCTTAAAGAGGATACTTAAGTGCGACTGAAAAACACTACAAATAGGGGGGTGCAGTGGCTCTGTGGTTTGGCGTCTGCTCATGGAGAAAACAGGCCGGGATCGACTCACGGGTCCTGCATCGGGGATGGAAGGACACGAAGATCGAAAATCAGCATATTTTTTCAGTGACTCAACGGTCCCCTGGCTTCCACTGGATAAGGAAGCCCGACGTCTAGCCTTCTTGGATCAGGGCAAATATATTTTGGAGGTCTCGTGTGTATGTTACGCACGTTAAAGAACCCTTGGCAGTTCAAAGAGTAGGCTGCATGCCACTGTCCGAGCAAAATTTCCAAATTCCAAATTTCTACCCACATAAATTATCAGCAAATACAGGCAACCTCTTAAAAGCCGAGATAATAAGAAAAACAAACTACATGCATTTGACCATGTAAGGATGGAGCTATGTGTCCATGTATCATTAAACTATTGACTTATTCAGCTCAAAATAAATATGTTGGATTCTGCATAAGATCTAGTGTTATTTTATTTGCCAAACTGCGTTTTTTGTGTGCATGTCTGTGTTCAAAAATGTCGATAAAAATTCTTCGTGCGGCCAGTGACTGAATGTTCTCTTTTAAGCCCATAGTTGCAATTTAAATAAGCTATTCGTGCGAATAAGCTAGGAAAGATCAGCAATGCAACTCTAAGTAAAATTCCATGGCACATCGGATCACAGTAGTCTTCTAAATGACGTGATTACAGTTCACTGTTATGTCGGTTCTATACTAGTTTTTTATGTATGTGTCTACTTAGCCGTACCACAAACCAAGGCTGAGAGTACGGACGAACAGATTCATTTGTTTGTCTTCTGACTATGTGAGAATATTCGCAAATTTTTGGATTACTAAATACTTTCGACATGCAGGTAATCGTGGATTTGTTTCGGTTTGAATGGATAAGAATTCTGAATTTGTTGGGGACAAGAATAGTGCATTCCCTGTGGAATTTTTTAAAGACAACCTTCGCCTTCTGGCCGGCGTCAGTCACAGTAACATATTATGGCAATACTCAGTCAGTAGATCTAGGCCTAGAGTCGAGATCTAGATTATGATCGGTAACCACCACAGCCTGTGCTGCTGGCGGTATTATTGAATTCTGTTTAGAATTCGGTGAAACTAGATCTAACTGCTTTGGGAAGGAAGGGAATATTTGTGATCGGTTTATGTATTGTTCGACATGCAAAAAAAAAAAAAAAAGATCTAGATAGGCCTATTATTAGAAAGGCTGAAAGAAAATGGTCTATAGATCTCTAGATCTCTCCGTTCTTAGATTCAATGGATCAACCCAAGCAGAGACTAGAGAGTGGAGTTCGTTTACGGAAGGAGAACACAAATAAAACAAAACCGAAAGATGAATAAGCCTAAGAGATGCAGTGGTCTAGACTAGATGATTTAACTTTGGGGAAAGATGTAAGCAGCACAAGAAGCCAGATCTAGTCTAGACAAGATCTTGATGTTCTTAAAAAAAAATAATAAACATCTTACATTTTTCAAGAGCAAAATAACCAATGTGTTGAGTTCTGTAGGCCTGTATCAAAACAACTTGGGCCTCCTTTTATTTTTTTTAATCAAGTTTGATTAGACAACAATGTAGATCTATCTAGATCTGTAGGCCTATATGAATCATGTGTGTATGAATCATAATTGTGCGTTGAAGAAAATAGATGAGAAAAAAGTGAAAAGGAAGATTAGATGTAGAGATCTAGATCTAGGCGTTAGCTTTTAATGAAGGCAGGATTTAGATCTAGATCTGGATCTAGGTCTATTCTATCAGTAATCAAAAAACCAGAATAGCTTTCTTCAGTCGTTCCAGGTTCCTTTTACACACAGTAAGATTTCCTGTGATATGGGCTATGGATAGGGCTTGAGTTAGGATTTGAGCTTGCTTCATATTCAAGGTCACAAAGCCATTATTTAACAAAAAAAGAAAAGAAAAAACAAATAAACCAATATCTTCTTGCCACCTCATCTGAATTAGGCTGCATATAGAATTTGGCGCTACCGTCTGAGTGCGGTCCCTCCGGCGACCTGGCACATATCGATTACTGTGAAATGAACTGGTGCCTATATCGATGCTGCGATTATTGCCTAGGCGGTATGCACAGCCGAGGGTCCCAGCAGGTTAGGGCCAGGGATTGGTTTAGTTCATTTTACAGTAATCGATATGTGGATATGTCTTAAGGTTTTATCTGTATAGATGTAGAGTCTAGATCTAGATCTTGTGGGTTTCTTATGATGACGGCTTTAAATGTTGAATCAGCCCAGATCTAATGCAAATCAAGCGTTAATTGTGTCAGAGGAGTCTGTCTCTTGCAATGTGGTTTTTCCATCAGCCCTATATGTGTGATGGCTTCTCCAGGAGTGTCTGTTATTCCTTAGTAACATTTTATTGTGATATTTCAGGAACTTTTCAAGTGATTAATCATGGCAGGAAAAGCAGGCAGAATATTCTGTTTTCTACAGTTTAGGGTGTTCTTGCCTTTGACTTTACTAGCAGGTAAGATTTAGTCATTCAATTTCGCATCATGAATTTGTGCAGATATGTATTTCAGTTAAGGGGGAAAGGTGAGTCCTGAAAAGGAGGTTTTGGGATCAGATTTCAAAATATTAAAATTGCAAGTTTTTGCTGTTTATAAACACTTTGCACCAGCCCGGCACCACTAGGAGACTGAAAGAACTGTGCAATTTTCTCAAATATATATTTTTTTTTCACCTTTTTCCGAGAACTTTTCTATTTGTGAACCGTAAGCAATTTTCTCAAATATATATATTTTTTTCACCTTTTTCCCAGAACTTTTCTATTTGTGAACCGTCTTCAAATATTTATGTTAACTCAATAATGTGCATCCAATTGTCTGAATTTTATTTCCTTTTTTTTATGGGAAATTGGATATTTGGTGAAAGAAATAAAAAATCTGTCAGCATAAAAATTTATAATTTCAGAAATTTATGATAGACATTACATGACATATTATAAACAAAATTATTCATGTGCAAACGATTACATTCAATACTTTAGGATTCTTAGGCATTTGAAATTACATGTAGCTGATTTTCTAAAACCAAATGGCACTGTTGTCTGGCAACTGGATACAAAACAAAAAAGTTCCACCCTTTTCCTCAAACTTGAGTATGCTGAATCCAAATTTGAAGCTTTAAAAGTCCTTAGTTCGAGCTTTCAAAAAATTCTCGGGCCCCCACCCCTCTCCCTTAAATTGATATCTTGGTGCCAAGACAGCACTTTTATTCAACATAATATGACATGGCAGTTTGATGAAGATAAATCATGAGAAAGTGTTGTTTGTATATTTAGTTTTTTTGGGGAAAAAATATGAGAATTTACGAAAAAGTATAACTATGATATTAGCTCAGTTCTTTTCACTCACAGCATTTTATTTTTATGTGAAGTGGATAGGATCGGTTTATGGAATTGGAAATCAGTGCTGCATAATTTATGTTAGAGTCTGTTTCACTTTGCTTTCAGAAGTTTCACCATCAAAGACTATTAAGAGAGGGCATTTTTTTTATAGTTAAAGATTATATAATATGATTAAAATATTTCTTCACACATATGTCTCGTGGCCAGTCGAAATGAGACGTAAGTCGCTGGGCTAGAACCGAGAAATCGGGCTTTGAATGTGAT